>JAASAO010004239.1:0-76239 GCA_017311375.1 Mytilus coruscus | reverse complement strand
TACAAACTTCTCTCCTCCAAATATAATTACATGAAGCATGTATCTGCCAGACTGTAATCCATAGAAACATCATGGGCGGATCCCAGATTCGATGGTAGGGGGCGTAACAATGACAATAAACTGCTTCGCTGAGCGCAGCTGGATACGCCCGCAGAGGTCCAACCCTGAACAGTTGGGGCAAAAATGGACACAATATTCAAGCTTGATACAGGTCTGAATTTGGATTGTAATTAAATATTTGACATATTATAGGTTTCTGAATAAATGTAGTCAAAGAATTTGAAATTGGTTATATGAATTGAATTTATATTCAATTAAAGATTTCTTGCTGTTGTGCAATACACTATGCTGTTGCGCAATACTATGACGCGGAATTAGGGTCATAAACATCGAATTTAGCATATGCTTAAATCATTTTAGCATATGCTATATTATAATTTAAATTCATTTTAGCTTAAGCTAAATTCATTTTAGCATAAGCTGAATTCATTTTTGCATAAGCTAAAATCAATTTAGCATATGCTGAATTGTTTAGCTTATACATAAATGATGGCGCGGAATCAAGGTCATAAATATTAAAATTAAAGTTTATTTTAGCATATCCTTAATGAATTTAGCTTATGCTTAAATGAATTTAGCTTATGCTAAAATAATTTTAGCTTATGCTAAAATGATTTTAGCTTATGCTAAACTGAATTCAGCTTATGCTTAATTAATTTTTTTATCCAATCAAAATCTCGCTTTCTTAACTACTTTTATACTTTTCTCTGGTATAAATAAATAACCACTTTTCTCAAATAAATAAATGTTTTTCTGAATGTAAATACATTTATAAAAAGGGTGGACTATGGCCCTCAGCCATCCCGTTAAATCCGCCTGAGTGTGCCCTCTGCTACCAATTAAGCCAATTTTGTATAAAATTTAGGTCTCGCATGTAGGAAAATTTATTTCAAATTCTTGACATGTGTTTGTTGTTTAAATAAAATTTATGTGTATTTTGATACATTGTATTCGATCTTTTAACCCTTAACGGTGATATAAATATACAATGTGTACATTTGTTGCCGATTGCATGAAAGAAAATTTCACTACTGTGTGGGGTTAAAAGGTCGAATACAATGTTTACAACATTCAAGTTGAGATTGGAACAAATGATGTTTTTCAATCTTGTAAAATGATTTAGCACTATAAATACAGGTCAATTTCTATTTGCAGCCAGTGACGGATCCAGAGGTGGGCGTAGAGGGCTCTTTGCTTGGACTTTTTTTTTTGGAAAATGATTTATCAGACTAGACTTCGTGAACTTTGTCATTTCCCGTGTACTCTAGTATTTAACAATTCTTTACTAATAAAGATATTTTTCGCTGGAATTTACTGATTGTCAAAGTCATGTGATTCGCTATGGTGGAGTTTACCAGTGCGTCGAAAAAACGTCGCTCAGTCATTTTGAAATTTAAATAACAGTAACACATTGCTTAGGCTGAGGATGACAATCATGACACCTTCAAAGCGACACAGGATTGAGCAAGAAGTATTAATTTCTCTTTCGCTATGCCACCAAACAGAAAGTAATGCTCTATAAAATTGAGAAATGGAAATGGGGAATGTGTCAAAGAGACAACAACCCCACCAAAGAGCAGATTACTACACTGTCAAGAAAAAAAGGTCCACAGCAATATTATTTACCTACGAAAACATGTTTAACCCCAAACGCCCCAGCCTATTTTAAAATAACATAGCTGAATAATAATCCCAAGTCAGTATAAGCTCTAGATAGATTTAAAGTCTAAGGTACGGACCATTTGATTTGAGGGCAGTCTTAGATATTTGAGACAAAAAAATGACTCTTATTTTGCCGTAAACAAAAATTCTGGCCGTATCTGGATTGAAAACAATAATCTTGTCCACTTTTTTGCTACTAGAAACGAAAATTTCCAACAGAATTATTTAGCATTAAATGAACATGATGAATAAAACCGAGCTATGGTCTGTGATAACCTTAAAACGATTACTGAAAGGCGTTTTATCATCTGAAAATGTCATGCTGTTTTAATGTTATATAAATATATAAAATTCGACAAATTGAGGCTGAGCGTTTTTCTGAAAATTTAGTTTTTCACTAGCAAGAGTTATCTCTCATTTATCACATAATTGGCGAAGTGTACGCAATTGCACGCCTATAGCGAAATACGGGGTTAAAAACGTTCGTCGTTAGTTACGCAAGTTATCTCCCTTATTCCAAGAAAGGACAATGGGCACAATCGAAGAGAAACTACTTCGTGTGGTCTATCATGAATCCAAGAAGCACACTATTATTATTTCATAGTAGTTGTAAAGATTGAGTTTATTTTTAATAACTATTCAATAGTTCAACTGCCCAGATAGAACTACTATGACATTGTTTTCTACCGGATCAAATTTCACCCGGATTCCGGGGCGGATATAATTTTGCTTTACATATCATTCAAAATTAGAAAATGTAATTTTGAAGTAACATTTTTATTCTCAAGTCTCAATTCAAGATTATGAATGAATAGAATATAGTATTACGGTTAAAGAAAAGAGGTCAGGAAAGTTATGTGATCACTTGTAACTGCATTTTAATATTTAGTGGAATGAGAGGTGAAATGAGTTAGGACTATTACATTTCGATAGCATTTTAAAGATTTCTTTTTTGAAATTTAACCAAAGTCTACTGCAAGGGATGTTTAACGACCTCAGTGATTATCCATGAGGATCTTGCACGCGATCAGCTCTATATGCTTTCACCTAGTTCATGATTATACAAGAATTGAGAAGCCTGTGGTTTACTGGTTGTCATTCACTTTGGTTCATGTCTGTCACTTCACAACATGGTATTTGTTTTTCGTATCAAAATATTTTTGTCATAAATAAGGCCGTTGATTTCCTCTTTTGAAATTTTACGTATTTTCATGTTGGAGTCTTTTATAGACTACATATTATTTTTTCTTATTCTTCAATGGTTGAAAACAGGATGGTTGTTTATAGTAATTGTTTACATTGACTTCATTCGACCAGTGGCGGGTAGTTGTCTCATTGGCAGTCATATCATATATCCTTATTTTTTTATATTATATAAATAAGAAAGCAATGCATTATGCAGAGGATATATTCGTATGGCACTACGCTAGGTAAACCCGTGTGGCAATACATTATGAATAGTCTATGCTTATTTAAAGGGAAAGGGATCGAGACGGGAATTTTTTGTAAAATAGAATATTTTTGTTTGCAGAGTTGCGTCACGAGCATGTCACTTGTGTGTAAACAAGACTTATTAAATAGGTTTATAATGTAAACTATATTGTGTGCAATACCTCAGAATAACACCATGCAGAAATGACAATGATGAAAATATGCAGAAAATATGTTTACTTTTTTAAATACAAACATGCAGAAGTAAGATGGAAAAAGAGGTGTATACCCGATCCTAATATTATAACCGATTAATTCATTCTGGCAACGCTGTGTTAACCGGGACAAATTCAAACTCGATATTTGATTCATAAAAAAGTTATCAATCCAAGCATTAATCAAAGTACTGAAGTATCGAACATCGGATGACCGCAAGTTCTTGTGGATGGTCAAAAGCACATGTCACAGAAACAGATCACATCTCTATACCTGAAACTGAGGTTAATTTACAGAGATATTTTTTTTCTGATACATTTTCGTGCGTGGATGATAAATGAATGACAGGAAATTCAACCGCACCGTAATAACTATTATATTGTAGTGATATAAATCAGTATACCGGGGACTATTATACTAATATAATAATAGTTCCAGAGAATACTGTACACTGGTTTGTTGTTATATATTATATTAATATTACGGTTGCATGTATATATAATTTTCATCCATTTGTATATCATTCTATTCTACTATTCTAATTATAGTGCAGTGCACGTGCATGGGGCACTCTTCTGTTTAAAAAAAGGATTTTTCTAAAAGATTGGATATGAGAAGCCATTCATATTTTCCCGCGATAGCAATACATCGGAATGACCTCACGGTAACTTATTCCAGGGCACGGGCTATCACCTTGTACTCTAAACTCATAAATTATTGCAATGTTTCAATTGTTGCGAAAAGAGGGACGAAAGATACCAGAGGGACAGTCAAACTCATAAATCGAGAACAAACTGACAACGCAATGGCTAAAATGAAAAAGACAAACACTTTGATTCTCTAAAAATGAACAGCAAGCAGAAACCATTTGTCAACTTTTTGATTACTGCTCTAAATGTGGTTATTAATAGTATATGTCTATGTACTTGAATCGGATATCTGCACGAGGGATTTCATTAATGGTACATATTTTTCAGGTGCGGATCCAGGAATTTGAAAAAGATGGAGACCTAGCTAGCTATCGTTTGGACAAGGGCCGTAAAATACATGGTGGCATGTAGGTAGTTGCCTCCTATTACGGGCTGAGAAAAAAGAAAGAATAAAGAAAAAACTCAGAAAATAAAAATAATGGTTTAAATCCTGCTTTATTTTAATAGCACTGGTTGTTAGTTTAATCAACAAGGTGATTAATCATAATGGCAGGGGGTGTTCGATATTTATATAATTAGAACTGGTAAATATCGCTGAACGGTACTCAACTCCTCTGCACACGTAGTTCTACCCAAATATAAAACAAATACTACTGCTTATGTTAGCCTTGCCAGTTGTGTCTTGCAGTTGTGAGAGATCGTTTTCTGCGTTACGGCGCCTTAAAACATGGAACAGGTCAACAATGACGGAAAGCAAATTGTGTGGTCTGGCTATGCTACACATACATAGAAGTGAAAATGTTGGCAATTTAAATAGATATAGGAAGATGTGGTATGAGTGCCAATGAGACAACTCTCCATTCAAATGACAATTTATAAAAATAAACCATTATAGGTCAAGGTACGGCCTTCAACACAGAGTCTTGGCTCACACCGAACAATAAGCTATAAAGGGCCCCAAAAATACTAGTGTAAAATCATTCAACCAGGAAAACCAACGGTCTAATATATATAAAAAAAACGACAAACGAGAAACACGTATAAATTACACAAACAAACTGTACATCAGATTCCTGGCTTATGACAGGTGCAAACATTTGCAGCGGGATTAAACGTTTTAATGGTACCAAACTTTCTCCCTTTTCTGAAACAATAGTATAACATCACAACATAGAAAAACACACGATAAAATATCAATTGGAAGGCTTAACTCAATGAAAAAACGTAAATTAACACACTATGAACGAATAAATTTGATCTGCGATACCTGAATGCAAATACATAGTTAATAAAATTATTAGGGATAAATATTTAAGGTCAAAAGCAGATAAACACGTTTTAAAAAGGTTTAAATGTATAGAAGTGCTAAAGAGATGGGATTCGTCCAAGCATTAAAAAATCGCCTTAGCATTTGACAAAGCCTAACTTTTCTAGTTCAGAATAAAACTTTCAGTGTAAACAAAGTGTAATAACGTTATGATAATTTAAGTTATGAGTTATTACATGTGCATTTTCATTTTAAGGCAGGAGAAAATATCATTTTCTGCATAACATGGGTCAAGTAAAATTTCTCATGACAGCCCAGGCAATTTATGGCCCTGTGGGCGGATGCTTGTGACAACAATATACATATTAAGTGGTTCGGTCTTACTCCATCTTGTATTTGGAAGAAGCAGATAACTTTGGTCTAGAAATTTGATCAAAAGTGCAATTTTGAGAGTTGTATGTAATTCATGTAAAAGACTTTTAATAGAAATATAGAAAATTGTGTGTTTTATCATAGTAACAGCTATAATTTCTCAAAAACACCTTGTTTGTGTTTGATTAGATTTTTTTTCAACTTTGCCAAATAAGGGGAGATAATTCAGATAAAATAATTTTTATAATAGAAAGTGTTATGAATTTACCTATTTTGATATGTAGTAAGAAAACAAATTTGGTGACCCAATTTTTTCTTTTTCTTACCTGAAAGCATGTTATATGAGCAATCTTCTCACATTTTATCTTAAAGTTCTGATAGTAAGTTTTCTTTTTGTCACACAAAATTTGATTTTCCATGCATACATAATCTATACAAAATCTGACAATTTTGCGCAACCTGTAGTGTGAAAAAAAGTCCGGTGGCCAATACTTTTTAATATTAAAAAAAAAAGCATGATAAAAACTTCATTTTGACAAGTTATCAAAATATTCTATCAATTTTAATTAAGACACCCTATCCACCTTAATCAAATATGTAGCACCATTAGGGTTTGGCAGGACAACTGCCCCTTTAATTTACTTCTGTTTTTAAGCAGCGAAAAAAAGGAAACAGGATATTTGAATTTTTTATCAAGGGGTAGTTCCGTATTTGTTTAATTTCGCATATGAAATTTATTGTACGACAATCAACTTTGTGCAAAGAAAGAGCATGCAGCTACGTCCAGTCATAATGGGCGTATAGAGACAGTTCCACGTTCTCTGCAAAATTAGACCCCCGGCAACAACACGTTGGTTGCCTGTTGCAGGGCAAAATTTCTACCCCTATCCAATATACCCTCATTTTCCAGTGACGATCTTAAGTTTGCCTACTTTCGCACAGAACATATTCTATTAAAGGACCTTCCTTTAGTGGTTAGGTGCGTAGTTACGTTAACGTTATAACGCCCGGGCGTGCACATGAAGTTTGGAGAGAAATTTATTTAATTAAATAAATTAAAGGAACTGTTTAAAGCACACGAGCATTCTTTCTTCGATGGACTCGTAATTATAGATGAAATGTACGAAATTTACTTTTTAATTAATTTTCTGGTTAAGCAGACTGCTACCAATGGAAGTGAATTGTGGGGCTGGTTTTAATAAGACTGCTACATACGCAAGTGGATATATATATATAGTGGGGCTAGTTTTGATCAGACTGCTAAAACGCAAGTGGATATATAGTGGGGCTAGTTTTAATCAGACTGCTACAAACGCAAGTAGATAGTGCGGGCTGGTTTAATCAGACTGCTACAAACGCAAGTTGATATATAGTGGGGCTAGTTTTAATCAGACTGCTACAAACGCAAGTAGATAGTGCGGGCTGGTTTAATCAGACTGCTACAAACGCAAGTGGATATATAGTGGGGCTAGTTTTAATCAGACTGCTACATACGCAAGTTGATATATAGTGGGGCTGGTTTTAATCAGACTGCTACATACGCAAGTTGATATATAGTGGGGGCTAGTTTTAATCAGACTGCTACAAACGCAAGTTGATATATAGTGGGGCCAAGTTTTAATCAGACTGCTACATACGCAAGTGGATATATATACATAGTGGGGCCAAGTTTTAATCAGACTGCTACAAACGAAAGTGGATATATAGTGGGGGCTAGTTTTAATCAGACTGCTACATACGCAAGTTGATATATATATATATATATATATATATATATATATATAGTGGGGGCTAGTTTTAATCAGACTGCTACATACGCAAGTGGATATATATACCGGTACATAGTGGGGCCAAGTTTTAATCAGACTGCTACAAACGAAAGTGGATATATAGTGGGGGCTAGTTTTAATCAGACTGCTACATACGCAAGTTGATATATAGTGGGGGCTAGTTTTAATCAGACTGCTACAAACGCAAGTAGATAGTGCGGGCTGGTTTAATCAGACTGCTACAAACGCAAGTTGATATATAGTGGGGCTAGTTTTAATCAGACTGCTACAAACGCAAGTAGATAGTGCGGGCTGGTTTAATCAGACTGCTACAAACGCAAGTGGATATATAGTGGGGCTAGTTTTAATCAGACTGCTACATACGCAAGTTGATATATAGTGGGGCTAGTTTTAATCAGACTGCTACAAACGCAAGTGGATATATAGTGGGGCTAGTTTTAATCAGACTGCTACATACGCAAGTGGATATATATATATATACAGTGGGGCCAAGTTTTAATCAGACTGCTACAAACGAAAGTGGATATACAGTGGGGCTAGTTTTAATCAGACTGATACATACGCAAGTTGATATATATATATATATATATATATATATATAGTGGGGCTAGTTTTAATCAGACTGCTACATACGCAAGTGGATATATATACCGGTACATAGTGGGGCCAAGTTTTAATCAGACTGCTACAAACGAAAGTGGATATATAGTGGGGCTAGTTTTAATCAGACTGATACATACGCAAGTTGATATATAGTGGGGCTAGTTTTAATCAGACTGCTACATACGCAAGTTGATATATAGTGGGGGCTAGTTTTAATCAGACTGCTACAAACGCAAGTTGATATATAGTGGGGGCTAGTTTTAATCAGACTGCTACAAACGCAAGTTGATATATAGTGGGGGCTAGTTTTAATCAGACTGCTACAAACGCAAGTTGATATATAGTGGGGGCTAGTTTTAATCAGACTGCTACATACGCAAGTTGATATATAGTGGGGGCTAGTTTTAATCAGACTGCTACATACGCAAGTGGATATATATACATAGTGGGGCCAAGTTTTAATCAGACTGCTACAAACGAAAGTGGATATACAGTGGGGCTAGTTTTAATCAGACTGATATATACGGGGCAAGTTGATTATATCAGACTGCTACAAACGAAAGTGGATATATAGTGGGGCTAGTTTTAATCAGACTGCTACAAACGAAAGTGGATATATATACCGGTACATAGTGGGGCCAAGTTTTAATCAGACTGCTACAAACGAAAGTGGATATATAGTGGGGGCTAGTTTTAATCAGACTGCTACAAACGCAAGTGGGTATATAGTGGGGGCTAGTTTTAATCAGACTGGTATTGGTGTTGTGTCCCTTTATAAAAAAAACACCCAACAAGGTGTTGAGGAAAAATGTTTCATGTTTCGACAGAAGAAAAAATTAATGATGAACAAGGGAAATAAACACATTTATAGCTAACAAGTTGTTATTGTTTGTATTTGTTTTGTATAGACTTATGGAAGTAGGTTCTTAATTCGCTTTCACCCCATATGGAATTTACTGACCCCATATATATATTAGATATATTAAATCATTATGTATAAAAAAAGAAGATGTGGTATGATTGCCAATAAGACAACTCTCCACAAGAGACCAAAATGACACAGGCATTAACAACTATAGGTCACCGTACGGCCTTCAACAATGAGCAAAGCCGATACCGCATAGTCAGCTATAAAAGGTCCCGATATGACAATGTAAAACAATCCAAACGAGAAAACTAACGGCCTTATTTATATAAAAAAATAAACGAAAAACAAATATGTAACACATAAACAAACGACAACCACTGAATTAAAGGCTCCTGACTTGGGACAGACACATACATAAATAATGTGACGGGGTTAAACATGTTAGCGGGATCCCAACCTTCCCCCTAACCTGGGACAGTGGTATAACAGTACAACATGCCTTATATATATCATGTAATGTATTACGACGCTAGATTTAAACTGACGAAAGGTAACAGCCACCGACAGATTAATTATTGTGGAGCCAAGGTGGTCGAGTGGTCTATCGCGTCGGGTATGCAAGGCGATTTTGTGCCACGATATCTCAGTAGCATAAGTTCCCGGAAAGCGAAGAACAAAAAGTGCGAAAAATTTACAAATCTTATATTGTTGGTGAAGCCAATGTGGTCGAGTGGTCTAGTGCGTCGGATACAGTGCAGGCAATTTGGTGTCGCGATATCTCAGTAGCATGAGTTTAAATCCCAGCAAATATATATATATATATATATATATATATACAACTCATCTAAACATCAACCCAACAATGTTAGATCTGTAAATTTGCTTTCGCAAATTTTTTGTTCTTCCCTCGCCGGGATTCGAACCCATGCTACTGAGATATCGTGACACCAAATCGCCTGCACTGTAACCGGCGCGCTAGACCACACGACCAACTGGGCTTCAAAATGAAGCTTTCGGTGGCCGGGTGTTACCTTTCCACGTCAGTTTTAATCTAGCGTCGTACTACAGTACATGATATATAAGGCATGAAGATGTTATTTTTACAGATCAGCTAAATTATCTATAGTAAAGGATCCTTCAAATTAATGTAAGATACAGTCACAGTAATAATTATATTTATAAGTACGTCTGAACCAGTGACAACCAGATGTGATATAATTATATATATATATATAGATCGTCCTATCATATATATATATATATATATATATGATTCGTCTTATCATATACATACTAATGGACCCTGCTCAAGTAGGATATATGGACAACTAGTTCCTGTATTATAAAGATTCAGTATTCTAATCTTCAAAAAAAAAATTACCCGAAATTAGTACAGACGGAACGCAAGAGATTTAGAGTGCATTTCTTTCTATTACAAACGATCCACACGACTAAGCGCGCACATGTTTTGATCATTTGTTTCTATCAAACGTTTGCAAAGTTTACATAAACTTTAACAAACAATGCAATCGCTTAAGGTAGATTTATGGTATACTGCCATCTTGGATTGTACTATTGCAGATCACTATCAGTCTAGTTATTTGCCCTAATCTGTAAATTTGTAAACAGATGTGCAATTGTACTGATTAGATTGTTTGTCTATATGAAGAAAACTTGCTGATTTCTTGCAATATTCAAAATATTTAAACAAATACCAAACATTTGTGTTTTAAAATCATTTTTTTAAACTAAGCTCTTTAAGGGGAGATAACTCTGTTAGTAACAAATTTATACAGGACTGATAGGGATTTTTTTTTATTTTTACTTGTAGGAAGAAAACAAGTTCGATGACACCAGTTTTTCTTCTTATTTTCTTAAACCATGTTATAAAACCTATCTTCTCACAATTAATTTCAAAATTCTATCTCATTATTTTTCTTTCATACACAAAAAAGTGTTTTTTAAATGATCATTCTAAGCAAATTTTGTCAATTTTCAACGACTCATAGCATGAAAAATAGCACGGTGACCCATCATTTTTATTATATTTTTGAAAAGAGCATAGTAAAATCTTCCTTTTGGCAAGGTATAAGAAAATTCTACCTCGGGAAATATATAAACCTGTGATCTTGAAATGCGTCTACAGTTTGTCGTTCGTCGTTGGTTAGTACAGACGCTACATTTGTTTCATACTTCAACCATGAATTTAAGTAAACTTATAAGAAAACATTGGAACAATCTGCAAAAAGACAATCAATACAGTGAAATCTTCGCCCTTGTGCCTATTATAGCGAATACATGTACTAGTACTAAAAATTTATAAGAATAACTTGCTAAATCAAGGCAATAGTTGGGTGACTCTTGAAAAGGAACCCATGCTTTAACAATATAAGCAAAAATTCCAGAAACACCTTCATACCAAAGGGTAAGCTGAAGATGGTCCCTATTATTTAAACATAATTATATACCATATAGTTGTAAAGATAGATACAGAAACTGAAGAAGGCCAATAGCCGAAACGTCTTAAATAAAATGGTCTATTACTACAATAATGTAATATATTACTAGTATCCATATTGTTTGGGATGGGCTTAGAAAAGGAACATAGGCTATATGAGAGGAGGAATGCTTTTAAATTTGTATTTATAGGCGGACCTCTCCCCTCAAGTTTTACAGAAAAAGCAGGGAGGAGGGTAAATGTGAGGGCTAGGGAAAAGTTTATATTAGTTCATATTTATATTTTCACCCTTGATTATCATTAGCTAACTTGTTAAAAAAAAACTACAAATGCTAGGATGGGTTCTGCTTGTGAAAATTATAAGGGGTAACACAAGTAGGATTTTTACTTATCTTAGCCTTGTCTTCCAAATCACATGAACAGACAAAGGTAGCTTATGTGTCCAGTGGAGGCTCCATAACTGTTTATATAAACTATAACTATTGATTTTAATATTCATAGTCAGTGTCCAAAAGGGGGCATTTACAACTTACAATAATGAGTATAAGCAGCAACAAACATGAGACATTATACAGTATATAATGTGACAGATATTTTAGAAGAAAAATTAAAATAGCATTTATAGGGGCTGGACTGACAGCCATAGGAGGGGCCTGCTACAGTTATGCTTCAATGATTCTCTATATAATCAACCGATTGTTCCTCGCTGGGATGAGACAATTATCCACCAAAGTTGAAATGAGGTGAATGTATCAATTTAGCCGTCAACAATGAGAAATCTAATAACATATAGTCGGCTATATAAAGCCCCGATATATAATGTTTGGGTAGATTATTTTTTGTGTGTTTTTAAGTTGTTTCTAGATTCTTGTTGCTTGGTATTCATGGTTAATGCTGCTTTCTTACTTTTTGTAAAATTTGGCAATACAATTATAATTAAGATTATTATTGATTTATTTTTTCTTTCCTATGAGACCTCAATTTTATGCACTTGTTCACTTGTAAATAGTCTGAAAATGCCTCATAGGTACCATTTTCAATGTAAAAAAACTTGAATCGAGATGGGAGGGGAGGAGTCACCTGACCCCGCACCCTCTTTTATGACCTGCCGCTTCAAATAAGTAAACAGCCTGATCAGTGAAAAGATATTGAAACCCCTGGCATGGCAAACTATCAATCAATCCTTTTATTTTTGATAAGAAAGATATTCATCTTGACTACCATGATTTACCATGCAGTGCCAGTAGGTAGTGAGATGACAAAAAATAAAAAACATATTAGATTGTTAAAAAGATGTTGGAAAAAAATATTTATTTATGGTTGGTCCTAGAAAAGATAAGGAGTTATTTAGGCTCAATTTGAAAATAAGTTTGTCACAGAAAAATATCCATAGCCCCTTCCCCCCCTTTTTTTCCCCTGCAGAAATTCAAATGGTTGCTGCCTAAATCTAACTTGATATTTAACCGATCGCGGACCGATGATAACCGATGTCAAAATTAATAATTTAATCCCCAAATAAAATACCGCAAATACATATTTTGATTAAACACCTTCAAGCCTCCCCCGTTTTCTACTTTTTTTTAAAAACGGTTGTCCCCTAAAATTTTGACCAGTGACGTGATTCGGAGTCTCAGTACCGGGAAATTTCTATTCCACGTGATTCAGAGAAGCAAACTCCGTACAGTGATCGTTTCCGTTCCGGAACTATTTTCCTTTACTCCATCAATCACTGCCACCGGCTTTCGAAATTCGTTCCAAAATTTGGAACGAATATCTACGCAAATAAATTTTCTCAGAACCACGAGTTACCGGCTTGGAAAACGTCAATTTTATAATGTCTTTCTAAAATTTAAACAACTTTTCCTAGATATAAAAAATGAGCATTAAATTTACGCACAACGACAGGACTTTTTTTATGTGTGTATCCTTATATCTACGTTATCCTCCCCAACCCTTTCGAAAGTAAATATGGAGGGAAAAGTGAATGACTGATTGTGAATCAGATATAGAAGATTAAATGTATGTTAGGCGTAAGTCCAAAGGAAAAACCAGCCGAAACGCTGCAACATTTACTTGACCAGGAACAAATGATTTAAATTTGATTTTGCGGTTGTCAACGGAGAAAGCTTAGTGACATAAACTTGTTCAAGGCGGTCATTACAAAGTAGAAGTTCTGCAAGCCTTTCTTTTTCTCACACAACATTATGAACATAAATGGAAATCTTTAACCCATTCATAGGCGGCTCCACAGATCCAGCCCCCCGGGCAAATTTTGGTTTATTATGTAGGGAATCACTGAAGCATGACTGCAAGCCCCCCCCTTTTTAGGTCAGTCAGTGCCCCCTTTTAAAAAGTTCTGGATCCGCCACTGCCATTGTTACATTACTCCAGTAAATTGACCTAGGTATATAATTTTTTGACGTTCCAAAAAAAGCAGCCCAGGCCTGTGTTTACCTTGATGAGAATGAGAAAACGAGGGATCATATTTCTCTTGAGGGATTGTCTTTCAGACAAATGGGTTATTTTCCTGTGTCTGTGGTAGAAAAGAAAAAAAAACTTAGCGTTTTAACTTTAAAAGGGGTTAGGGAATTCCTTACATTTGAAATAACCTTTTTAAAGAGGGACCGGTCCTCTTATTTTCAATAAATAAAGTAAATTAATTATGTCCATGAATACAATACCAGTAAATATGTTCCCTTTTCACTCTTTTGTACTTTCACTTTGACAAGACATTTCAGTATGAAATCTCAGTATGAATTAAAGAGGTTGTCAGTTAGACTGCAACCCTACAATTTTACATATATAAACTTAGTATGCATTATGGACGTATAGTGAAACACATAGAGACCAATATGCAGTCTTTTAACTTCACACATTTGTGACTAATTACCAAATGGCATTCCCCAATGTTAACCTTCTCTTCAATATGTTCACTAACTTGTGATGTAATGCACTCTCATGATCACTAATCACATAACTTATTAGCCATTTCAATTTGATTTTTGCACAATGATTGGAACAGAACCTCTTAACACATTATGTGCTGCAATATATGACTAAAATAAGGAGTTGAGGTATGACTGCTAATGTGACTATCCACCAAAGTTCAAATGATATTGATTTAAGCAACTATAGGTAACTGCATGTGCAGCAGTCTACAATGAGCAAAACTATTTTAGTAATTTCAGTCATTTTGTCATGTCAAGACCTTATAAAATGACAAATTTTCACATTAGTTCCAGTTTTGCATACCTACAATTACAATAACATTTATTCAATGTTATTTTATTTGTGAATGTCCACACATCCAAGAGTTATTGCAGGCTTGAACTTTTTCATGACATCATCAAGTATGAATATGGTCGGTCTTTCATTTCATCAATCATGACACAGGTGTTATACAACAAGAAAATCCATGAAATAAGCATTATCTATAACATTTTTTTTCAAAAGTGAATTGTTCAAAGTTTTTTTCTTCTAAAATAAAATGCTCTGTTGGGCACAGCTTGATACAACCCCTGAGGTGGAACCCTGAACAAGTATGGACACAACATTCAAGCTTGATACACTGCATGCTCTCTCAATTGGGATTGTGATTATATATTTGACACAGCATTGGTTTCTGACACACAATGAATGTGGCCTAAGAACTTTAAATTTTGAAACTGGATATTTCTCTAATATGTACATGTTATATGGTCTAATATCTAAAATATAAATACATGGTGAGATTCAGCATATCAAAGAACCAGAAGAATTTAATTTTTGATGAAAACCAACTAAGTTTAGTTTTGGACCCTTAACATTTCAATGTGGACCAATTTGATAATGTGTATGGGGCCCAAAATCTAAATTCATGGTTAGATTCAGCATAACAAAGAACCCCAAATATTCAATTTTTAAAAAAAATCAAAGTTTTAATTTTGGACCCGTTTGACCATATTGTAGACCAATTTGAAAGCGCCCTAAAATTAAATTTCTAAATACACATTTAAAGATTCAGCATATCAGAACCCCAATTATTCAATTTTTGACATGTGTGATGAAATCAATCCAAGATTAATTTGGGACCCTTTGAACCTCAATGTGGACCAATTTCTAAAATGGGTCCAATATCCAAGATCTAAATACACAGATTCAGAAATTTATAGAACACTTATTATTCAAATTCAAGACTGACATAAACCCCATTGAAATTGGTCAAGAAATAAGCATTTGACCATGTTTATAAAAGGTATTAGAAAAGTATTGTTTTCATCACCTAATTCCTAAATACAAATGTACTAGTAGATAAGACCATTATAACCTCCAAAATCTATCTCAACCTTCATTTTGTGGTATGGAACCTTGTGGTATTATTTCATACAGATCCATTCACTTATACTTTAGTTATTGTCTGGAAACTAAATGTCTTCTGATGATGACATCTGTCGATGATCACCATACCATTATACAGCCACAAAATTGTTTAGCAGTTGTATAAAAAAATGATAAATGCAGTTTAAATTTATGTTACTTCTGAGAGAGAAAACAAACCTGCCCCCCCTCCTTTTTAATCGATGAATGGAAGGTGTAATGGTGACAGTCGCAATAATTATGAAGCCTATTCTTGTTCAAGCATTTTACCTAGACACCTATGAAATAATTAGGGCCCCGCCGAATGGCTGTTGCCTTATAGTGATCAGTCTGTCCGTCCGTCTTCAACAAATTGTGTCCGCTCTATATCTAGAGAACAGTTATAATTTCATACTTTTTACATGACATGTATATTAACCAACACCAGAGGGTGTGTCATAATGTTTGTATAACTTCCTAGGTCAAAGGTCAAGGTCAAAAACTTTGGTCTTAAATGACAACCCCATGTCCTATGTTAAAGATCGTGTCCGCTCTATATCTTGAGAACCGTTATGATTTCAAAGTTTATACTTGACATGTATATTAACCAACACCAGAGGGTGTGTCGTAATGTATGTACAACTTCCTAGGTCAAAGGTCAAGGTCAAAAATTTTGATTTCAGTTGACAACCCAATGTCCTATGGTAAAGATTGTGTCTGCTCTATATCATGAGAACCTTTACGATTTCAAAGTTTATACTTGACATGTATCTATAATACTAAAATAACGAGGTCCAATTTGTCAGCCGGCATGACATAAAGACGATGATTCAAAGAATTCAACTTTATATATAACTAATAAAGGACAATGGTGTTGATTAAAAATTACATCATTCCAGGCCCTTTTGTTTTCCAAATAATTAATATAACCAATAATTAACAAGTTCCGGGTCGAATCCGCTACCGATACTAACACTATATGTCACATATAGTTTCCGGTTTAAGTATGTATGTATGTTCTGTATCTTCCTCCTTTAATAGGAGCACCACCATGGGATATTGTGTAAAGTAGGACACTGAACTTACCGTATCAGTACAGATTAAATGTGAGCATTAGCCTTCCCAGTTTCCCAGTCTGGCCTAGACGGGTCTTACTACCAGAAGTAGTTAGAAAACCAGGACGGGTTCAAACATGAAGATTTTTAAAGCACAGAAAAATGTGCACCTTATAATCAGCATGACTTTATTAGATGACAATACGAATACAAAAAGTAAAGGCTAAACATAAGGCGTAGGTACTTTAATTCAGTCACGGAACCGCGATGTCGCGGGTGTGTTCTAGTATTAACCAAAACCAGAGGGTGTGTCATAATGTATGTACAACTTCCTAGGTCAAAGGTCAAGGTCAAAAACTGGTTTCAGTTGAAAACTCTATGTCCTATAGTAAAGATACAAATTTTTTACCACACGTTATTCACAGCGGGGCCCACAGAGCTGGCTCCCATCTCAATGATATCTAGTTCTTTCAAGTTCTGAACCTTGCTGCATTAATTTTTGTCGAGCCTTCGACTTTTGTCGAAAAAGCGAGACATAGCGATCCTACATTCCGTCGGCGTCGTCGTCGGCGGCGTCCACAAATATTCACTCTGTGGTTAAAGTTTTTGAAATTTTAATAACTTTCTTAAACTATCCTGGATTTCTACCAAACTTGGACAGGAGCTTGTTTATGATCATAAGATAATATCCAAAAGTAAATTTTGTAAAAAAAAAATTCCATTTTTTCCGTATTTTACTTATAAATGGACTTAGTTTTTCTGCCAGGAAACATTACATTCACTCTGCGGTTAAAGTTTTTGAAATTTTAATAACTTTCTTAAACTATCCTGGATTTCTACCAAACTTGGAAAGAAGCTTGTTTATGATCATAAGATAGTATCCAGAAGTAAATTTTGTAAAAAAAAATCATTTTTTCAGTATTTTACTTATAAATGGACTTTTTACATTACATTCACTCTGTGGTTAAAGTTTTTAAAATTTTAACAACTTTCTTAAACTATCTTGGATTTGTACCAAACTTGGACAGAAGCTTGTTTATGATTAAAAGTTAGTATCTAGAAGGAAATTTAAAAAAAATTTTGTTCCATTTTTTCCGTATTTTACTTATAAATGTACTTAGTTTTTCTTCCAGTTAACATTACATACAGTGTGCAGTTTAAGTTTTTAAAACATTTATTAGATTCATAAACTATCCTGGATTTTTACCAAACTTGGACAGAAGCTACTTACAATCAAAATATAGTATAGAGAGGAATATTTTTATTAATTTTTTTCCTCATTTTTGTTGAGCCTGCGATTAACAGCAAAAGTAGGCGAGACACTGGGTTTCGCGGAACCCTTACGAATTTTTATTATTCTATTTTTATTTCTGCTCATCAAAAAAATTATCTTGACCCCTTCTCTCTTACATATACTCTTTACTTTTACTGCACATTAACCAATATCAATTATTTAATATACACGATTGGGGACTGGGTTTTAAGCTAACAGATACCTTGGTAGCTGTTACACCCAAATTATGTCCTGATACTCTTGGCATTAACAATAATTGTTATTGTAGTTGTGTGCATTAAACCAGTGATGAATATATGTACTACAATCAATTGCTACTATTTCAAGTTGAAAAGGACTGGTCCAATGGCCTGTTTGTCACTGCTAAATTATTGTCTCACTACATGTAGCAACTAAATCATCTCATAATTTTTATTCAGTAAGCAAAAAAAAAACTGGAAGCTACATGGAGCCTGAATTTCACATCTGGTAAAAAATGCCATATTGATTTTAACATCAAATTCAGGACATAAAATAATTGTCATTGTAGTAATAAAGGTAATCTTATGCATTAAATCTACCATTTAATCAAAAGCGAACATGATATACCCATTTTGAGATCCAGTTAATCCTGTTTGCACAATAATAATTCATTTGCAAGATAACTTTTATTACTGTTTTCTTTTTGTTGATAGCAAATCTTTATTTGTTGGGCTAATTTTAATATATTCACACATTTTTCGAAGAATGGCCAATTGAAAGTTAAAACTTGTCTGTTTTGGAAAACTGTATGTAACTTAAGTCTTGTTTTTTGTGTATTTGGAATGCTGTCCAATGGACCTATACTCCACATCTCTCTGTATTCATATGCTTAAATCTTTGGAAGTTAAATCAGAGTTTTATTTTCATACTACTTGGCAAAAACTGAGAAAAAATTATTCTTTATTTCTTTTTTAATTATTAACAACAATATGTTCATGATAAAATTATGAAGACATACAATTTTTTCAAAACAATTAATAAAATGGAAATTAATATTAAAAAATGCACACAAAGTTTCATGTGCAACTGGTATGCACTCCAATTCACTCATTGAAACATGAATGATCCTTGTTTGAGATTGCATTAGTCACTGTCTTGTCTGAAAGTTTTTTTTAAAGTGTGAGTCTATTCCATTTGTGTATATAATCTACATGCTTTCAATGCTTCTCATGTAACTTGATAATCTTCCAATGATCAGGTTGACATCATTGTGATCTGAAAATATAATAACACATTTTTTTTTACTTCGTAACTTCTGGTTTTGATGTAGGTAAGGGACGTTATATGGTATGCCATTGTTTTCCCATCCATCCATTCAAATGTCAACACTTTGTTCAATATCTCAAAGGAGTAGGGGTTAAAAGGTTCTTATTTGGCCCAAATATTACTTCAAATTAAAAAGTTACCCTAAATATTTTAAAATTTGTCCAAACTAGACTTAGGTACAAGGTATTCAGAAAATATTGGCTTTTTTAGCTCACCTGGCCCGAAGGGCCAAGTGAGCTTTTCTCATCACTTGGCGTCCATTGTCGTCGTTTACTTTTACAAAAATCTTCTCCTCTGAAACTACTGGGCCAAACTTGGCCGCAATCATTATTAGGGCATCTAGTTTAAAAAATGTGTCTGATGACCCCGCCTTCCAACCAACATGGCCGACATGGCTAAAAATGGAACATAGGGGTAAAATGCAGTTTTTGGCTTATATCTCTGAAACTAAAGCATTTAAAGCAAATCTGACAAGGGTAAAAATGTTCATCAGGTTAAGATCTATCTACCCTGAAATTTTTAATCGAATCAGACAACCCCTTGTTGGTTTGCTAACCCTGAATTGGTAATTTTAAGGAAATTTTGCAGTTTTTGGTTATTATCTTGAATATTATTATAGATAGATATAAACTGTAAACAGCAATAATGTTCAGCAAAGTAAGATCTACAAATAAGTCAACATGACCAAAATTTTCAATTGACCCCTTAAGGAGTAATTGCCCTTTATAGTCAATTTTTAACATTTTTTTTCGTAAATTTTTGCATTTTACAAAAATCTTCTACACTTAATCTACTGAGCCAAATAGAATTAAACTTAGCCACAATTTTCAATAGGTTATATTGATTGAAAAATATATCCGATGACCCTGCCATCCAACCAACATGGCCACCATGGCTAAAAATAGAACATAGGGATTTACTATACAAGTCTAAGGGAAAATTGTAAAAAAAACAATTTCAAATGGTCACAATTGAAAACTAATTTAAATAATAAGGGGTCTTCAGTAACTATTGTAAGTCTAGTTACTAGTGGGATGACCTGCTTTTAATTTAACTACTGGGCCAAATTAATCCAAACTTGGCCTCAATCATTATTAGGATATATATCTATTACTATTTATTAGGATTTAAACCCTTATTTTACATGATTTCCAAAACCACAGTAGATACAGGTGAGCGACACAGGCTTTCAAGAGCCTCCAGTTTTAACATTTAACAAGTAACCATAGCAACAAACTTTGACGAAATTTGTTTATTTTGTAAAATTTCTTGATTTCCTTGTTTTTCGTAAAATTTTTAAGTATATTTTAGATTGGCAAAGTATGTGCTCACCCAAGAAACAACTTTATATTTAGTGAGACTATGTCATGTATGTCAATAGTTATAATAAAGGTTTTCTTAAATTATTTTGTTGTTTATTGACTGCACTTGATGTTTCAATAATGGAAATAACAATGGAAAACTGCAAATTCTACATTTGTCCTCGTTTTCATGACAACTTTATATACAATGAGTAATTGTGATGTCATCAGATAAAAAAATCTTATGCATTTCCAAACATCATGTGCCTTTTTGGAATACTTGTCAACAATTTAATTTTCTTGGATCAAAACAGGCCTTTAATAATGCCCTTCTCCTTTGCTTTGAACAATTTCTCATGAAATTTTAAGACAACATTTGGATTTAGTTCCCTTTTGATTTTGTTTTTTGGAGTTTGTCGTTCAAAAGTTGTGGGACCTATCAGATTTAGGGTAATTTCTCACATATTAAGCTTGAGTTTGCTTAGAGTAAATACTCTCAGATCTGTACTAAGTGTCTTTTAGTTGTTTGGATGTCCAAGTACCCAGCCATGTCCACTCTCTGTTTTGTTAAATGTATTTCTATTTGTATCCATCTGAAGAGTTAAAGACTTTTTCGACTGATTTTTATAGTTTGTTCTTATGTTGTACTGTTACACCACTGTCCCAGGTTAGGGGTGGGTTGGGCGCCAGCAAATATGTTGAACCCCGCCACATTCTGTATGTATGTGCCTGTCCCAAGTCAGGAGCCTGTAATTCAGTGGTTGTCGTTTTGTGTGATACATATTTGTTTTTCTTTCAATATTTTACACATAAATTAGGCCGTTAGTTTTCTCGTTTGAATTGTTTTACATTTGTCATTTCTGGGTCTTTTATAGCTCTTTGTGTGGCATGGGCTTTGCTCATTGTTTAAGGCATTACGGTGACCTACTATAGGCTATAGTTGTTAATTTCTGTCATTTGGTCACTTGTTGGAAGAGTTGTCTCGTATAATTGGCAATCATACATCATCTTCTTTTTTTATATTCACAGTTTATAGCATAAACCATGTAGTTGTATCTCACAATCTGGTCATATAATTAATATCACTATAGTTACTATAAGTAGTGTTTAGAAAAACGTTTGTGAGTATTTGTTTTAATATATAATTTGGTCCTGTATTTACTCAAATATACCTAGTAAAAACTTAATTTTGTAAACAAACCAATTTATAACTTAGAAAATATACTTACGGTGTACCAATCAATTGATTCATATTGAAGCTACATGTACACTGTTGTATATGTAAATTTTCTCAGTTTCATTCTGTCTGATTTCAAGTTTTAACAATTACTGTTAAAATCTCCAAGGAAACTAAATCAATAATTGTGTGCGAAGTTCTTCTGGTTGATGTAGCTGAAAGTAATAATGAAATAATAAAATTGAGTATAATTAAAAATAATGTCAACTTTGTGTTGAAATGCAAGGACCTGTATTATTTAACATATAAAAAGTTTGAAAAATAGGGGGGAGGGGAGTATAATTGACAATGAAAAACTGAATGCAACCTTTTTGATAATTCTTTCACACGCATCGATCTGTAATATCTTACTTTAATCATTGATCATAATTAAAGAAAGATATTGAGTGTTTAAGTGTCACATACTTTTGAAACTATAAATTATTATTAAGCATTAATATTACATATTGAACTATTCAAAATGAGAAGCCACCTTATTTACAAACATTTTTTTAAGAACAATGGAAGTAATCATTTTTATTCCATGTGACAGCAAGACGAGATAATTAAATAGTATTTTTTTATAGTTTGACAAAGTAATTAATCTATGCAAATAAAAATTTATAAAAATAAACCAATACCTAATAAAACTTTTGTTTTATTCACTCTGATTCAATCTGAGCACTGTGCTGTTATCTATTGTGTCACAATCTGTAAGATAAAAAGAAAAACATTAGAATTGATTATTGTCATCCTGGAATTAAAGTCAATTTTAAAAGTGTATTTTTTTGCAGGAATAAATTCACTCATTTTGGTTCAGTAAATTGTTTTGTAACTTAATATATACATTATGTAGATATGATATTGTTGAAAGTATAGTATCTTCAGGGTCCTGTATATTGAACATTTTAGTGATGTGCATGTAAAATATTTCTCTATTGATTATGACAGAAGTTAACGTTGGAAGTAATAAGAACTGTCTACATGTATATGCATATCAACTACATGTATGGAACTTAAGAGTTACACAAACATAAATTTCAAAAAGTAAAGAACAGTCTTTAAAATCAGATACTGTATGCACCATTTTTTATTTTCAATTTGAGTAAATTGCTTAATGCTGCATAAAAATCATTAAAATGCTATAATAATTAGAACGTTAACTTGATTTAAGATTTTATTTTAGCAATACCTTATCAGTATAATCAGGATTATATACATGTACATTGTAGATGGGTTTATACACATACATCTAAATTCTAAAACGACATAAAATTGAGTACATGATAACAAACAAACAAAAATGGTCTAGTTTTTTTTGTGCTAGAATTTTGCTTCAGGGCAGGACAAAATATTAAATATAACATGAATATTTAGATATTGGTTCAAGCTCTTTCCTATTATCCAGAACTTGTATGTTAAAGATAGAAACTTATAAAGGGCTCAAAAACATAAAGATTGTACTTTTTATAGGGGGGGAGGGGATGGGTGGACATTTATAATTGTATACAGTGTAGTTATAAATTTACTGGATAATACATTAACAACAAAATATTCTTGAAAAAAGTAGTAAATTGTAATACAGAAATAAAATAGCTCCCATCCAGACCATTGTAAATTCATACATATAATAAAGGCAAAATGCATAACAATTTTAGTATACAATGTATGTGTGTTACATATATTATTTTTCAAGTGCTTTATTTCTTTATAATCCATGAAATTATACCTGAAGTGAGTTTTTGAGAAGTTCAGATTGGTATGTAAAAGGTGTCTTAATACTAGTTGGAAACCCTAACTCAAATTAGTCAATTTTGCTAAAATAACCTGTTTGAGGCCTTGTGTTGATTTGACATTATTTAGAAAAACTTCCCTTTATATAAAAAATCCTGCATGGAGTCCAATTTTGTCTTTTATAAAATATCTTTAATTCCATAAGGAGCAGCTTCTCTGGAAAATTTGACAGTCCTGACAACATTTTTTTCTATTTTGTATATGTATTTGATATTTTTACACCAGTTTGATAAAATTAGGTGTCTGGCTTGAGCCTGAAAAGTTGAGGTATTGATAAATTGTGAATACTGTGAGACTGTGAGTGGTCTGCAAACGACTTTTATTTGCTGATGATTGGGTGCCAGTATATTAAAGGGATGAATAATTATTATCAACAGTTCAAACCCGAACTTTCTTTCAAATTGCAGAAATGATTTTATGTTTCTCCAGTGACGAAGATTATTTTGCAAAGTTGATCGCAGGAAGGCGTCAAAGCAAAAATTTAAAATAGCCTTCCAAGACGTCATAATTATTTGGACTACCTTAGTACACTGCGTTACACGTGGCACATGGTGGCTTAGGAGGCTTGGACATTGGACCAAATATTTCGAACAAATTGAGGAACAAGAGGCAGATAACTTTGGTCTAGATATTTGATGTAATGTGCAAATTTTGAAAGTTGTATGTAATTCATGTAAAAGACTTTTCATAGAAATATAGGAAATTGTGTGTTTTATCATAATTACAGTTGTAATTTCTCAAAAAACACCTTGATTGAGTTTGATTACATTTTTTTCAACTTTGCCAAATAAGGGGAGATAACTCAGATAAAGTAATTTTTAAAATAGAAAGTGTTATGAATTTACCAGGGGCGGATCCAGCCATTTAAAAAGGGGGGTTCCCAACCCAGGATAAAGGGGGGTTCCAACTATATGTCCCCATTCAAATGCATTGATCGTTCAAAAAAAGGGGGGGTTCCAACCCCGGAACCCCCTCTGGATCCGCCACTGTTTACCTATTTTGATATGTAGCAAGAAAACAAGTTCGGTGACCCCATTTTTTCTTTTCCTTATCTGGAAGCATGTTATAAGAGCAATCTTCTCACATTTTATCTTAAAGTTCTGATAGAACAGATATGTTTACCCAATGTGTCTGTTGCTGCCAACCTGGCTACAAATTTTAATGATGCCAGAAAGACAGTGGGGGTAGATAAAGAAAAAAAGAAGAAAGCCAAGGGACGACCAATCGATGTCGTCCAACTAAAGATTACATGCTTATCTACCCCTCACACAACACAGGTCAACCGATTGGACATTGGTCGACTTAAAAGGATGGGATTAGGTAGTGAAACTTGTTATTTATTTGAAAATTTGAGTTTATAAATTAAGATATACATAATTTGTGCATTCGGATTTATGATCAATAATCGTTATGATGCTCATATTTACATATTTATAGGAAAATATTCTTGATATTTTTTTGCCTTCTTAATTCTAGCGTCTTTATTCCCTATTTTTAAAGTTGGAGTTACCTTCATAGCAATAGAAATCTTGTACTGAACAGATAGGATAAAAGTTCACTTTTCATTTGTATTACTAATTTTAGCGACCTTGTTATCTCAATGCAACTCACAAAGACTGGAATTAATTTATCCAAAATATATTCATAGTAATGGTCTTACTGACAGTTTTCATTAAATTAGAAGGAACCTTTAATAATGAAGAAGGGATTATTTTCCGGGAGTTTTACCTATCAATTGCACTTTAAAGAATAAAAGACATGAGTGTGTGATATTTATTTATATATCTGTTAGTATATTTTGTATGCCACACAGTATTAGAACCATGAAATATGTGACAATTCCAGCTTTGCAGCTTTTTGCATATCATAAATACTAATTTACATTTTCCAAGTTTTTCAATCCATATTTAGAAAATAAGAAAAATAAAATTATGTTATTCAACGAACATTATTATCTGAAATAATGAACTGATTTGAATCATTCCTGATCTATTTTGTGTCACTAAAATTTAATAAAATTAATGCAGATTTAAAAAAGTTGTGTACAGTCAATTGTCAAATACAGTTGATAGTACACTTTTTGTTAATACCATTTATTGAAAAGTTACATGGTCTTACATGATATCTATATGATAATAATATTATTATTACTGCTTTTAAGCAATTTCTGGTATACGTGGATATACGGTGTAGTATAGGGATATCTGTTTATTAAACTTTTTTTAGTATCTAAATTATCACTTGTTTTTCTGATTTGTTCTTGTAACATTCCAATATGCATAAACTTTTTTTGCAAACAATTTAAAAAAAAAATCTTTCTCTTTTATTAGGTTACCCAGATGATGAAATAACTCCATCAAAAAGAGTACCAAGTCGACTCCCAACAACAATGACGCCCCAAGAGTTCAAAGAGTTTCTGAAAATATCGTTTCCGCCACTGAGAAATGCAGGCTACGACCTTGCATATGCAACACAGAATACTTTATTTCTATTTCAAGAAGAAATCAATACTCCTGCATTAATTAAGCAGTATTTAATCAAATCAGCCAGAAGTTTAAGCATTTTTGTAAGACCTCGTGTAGATTTGTCTTCTGTGTGTATTCAGGTACGAATCTGTAGTTATTTTGTAAGACCTCGTGTAGATTTGTCTTCTGTGTGTATTCAGGTACGAATCTGTAGTTATTTTGTAAGACCTCGTGTAGATTTGTCTTCTGTGTAGTATTCAGGTACGAATCTGTAGTTATTTTGTAAGACCTCGTGTAGATTTGTCTTCTGTGTGTATTCAGGTACGAATCTGTAGTTATTTTGTAAGACCTCGTGTAGATTTGTCGTGTAGATTTGTCTTCTGTGTGTATTCAGGTACGAATCTGTAGTTATTTTGTAAGACCTCGTGTAGATTTGTCTTCTGTGTGTATTCAGGTACGAATCTGTAGTTATTTTGTAAGACCTCGTGTAGATTTGTCTTCTGTGTGTATTCAGGTACGAATCTGTAGTTATTTTGTAAGACCTCGTGTAGATTTGTCTTCTGTGTGTATTCAGGTACGAATCTGTAGTTATTTTGTAAGACCTCGTGTAGATTTGTCTTACGAATCTGTAGTTATTTTGTAAGACCTCGTGTAGATTTGTCTTCTGTGTGTATTCAGGTACAGAATCTGTAGTAAGACCTCGTGTAGATTTGTCTTCTGTGTGTATTCAGGTACGAATCTGTAGTTATTTTGTAAGACCTCGTGTAGATTTGTCTTCTGTGTGTATTCAGGTACGAATCTGTAGTTATTTTGTAAGACCTCGTGTAGATTTGTCTTCTGTGTAGATTTGTCTTCTGTGTGTATTCAGGTACGAATCTGTAGTTATTTTGTAAGACCTCGTGTAGATTTGTCTTCTGTGTGTATTCAGGTACGAATCTGTAGTTATTTTGTAAGACCTCGTGTAGATTTGTCTTCTGTGTGTATTCAGGTACGAATCTGTAGTTATTTTGTAAGACCTCGTGTAGATTTGTCTTCTGTGTGTATTCAGGTACGAATCTGTAGTTATTTTGTAAGACCTCGTGTAGATTTGTCTTCTGTGTGTATTCAGGTACGAATCTGTAGTTATTTTGTAAGACCTCGTGTAGATTTGTCTTCTGTGTGTATTCAGGTACGAATCTGTAGTTATTTTGTAAGACCTCGTGTAGATTTGTCTTCTGTGTGTATTCAGGTACGAATCTGTAGTTATTTTGTAAGACCTCGTGTAGATTTGTCTTCTGTGTGTATTCAGGTACGAATCTGTAGTTATTTTGTAAGACCTCGTGTAGATTTGTCTTCTGTGTGTATTCAGGTACGAATCTGTAGTTATTTTGTAAGACCTCGTGTAGATTTGTCTTCTTATTGTTCTGTAGTTATTTTGTAAGACGTACTTATTGTTTTGTCTTCTGTGTATTCAGGTACGAATCTGTAGTTATTTTGTAAGACCTCGTGTAGATTTGTCTTCTGTGTGTATTCAGGTACGAATCTGTAGTTATTTTGTAAGACCTCGTGTAGATTTGTCTTCTGTGTGTATTCAGGTACGAATCTGTAGTTATTTTGTAAGACCTCGTGTAGATTTGTCTTCTGTGTGTATTCAGGTACGAATCTGTAGTTATTTTGTAAGACCTCGTTAGATTTGTCTTCTGTATGTTTCTTCTATTTTTTTCTTTCTACATCTTAATATTTTTCGCGTCCACAACTTTGTCCGGAATGTATATTGAAAATATTTGGAAAGTTTGAAGTGAAACTTGGAATAGTTATCAATATCAATGAGTAATTTTATCCTTCCGGATAGACAATGGTAGTGCGGCTCAAAGATCGTTAAAGGGGACGAGCACCATCCCCTTCAAAAACCTAGAAAACGGAATTTGTTTTACATACTCACGTTTAAAAATTTTGGTTTTTATCCAACGCAATCTTAGGTTGGAACGTTGTTTTCAATTTAGACTGGATCCCCTAGAATTGACTAATATATTTGCCGAGGGGGCGTTAATTTCGTTTGGGAGACTCAGTGATAGTTAGATATTACGATTATAACTTGTTGGTTTCATTTTCAACTTGTTAAAGCATTTTGTTTAACCTTGGCATATATGTGTATTTTATGTTTTTTCTTCACCCAATCGCCAGTTTATATTACATTTCGATTTTCTTGAGAATCACTAAAACAATCAGCCAAAATTTGGCTGAAGTGTTCACTAAAGTTTTGTAATACTAGTGTTGTTACATTGTTGATGATTCGGCGTGCACATTGGTGATATCCATTTATTTAATATGATTTATAAACACTTCAAATTAAATGTATCGCTCCATTCAGGATGTTCCTAAGCCTTAAAAAAACATCAAAGATTTTTTTTTAAATCTTTCGGTTTATGGTATTAATAAAGCTGATTATTTCAATGAGGCCAACACTAATGTGGTTTCATAGTGTCCCTGACATCATGTACAATCCTTGGTGGGCAAATATGTCTACCCCTAATATTGTATTGCCTTTTTCGGCGAACAAGCACCGCTAAATAATAAAATAGTCCTACGAGGTAAAAACAAATCTGTGTTAAATAAAAGAGATCCTATCCTAGATAATATAAAAAAGAAGATGTGGTATGATTGCCAATGAGACAACTCTCCACAAGAGACTAAAATGACACAGAAATTAACATTTATAGGTCAACAATGAGCAAAGCCCATACCGCATAGTCAGCTATAAAAGGCCCCTAAATGACAATGTAAAACAATTCAAACGAGAAAACTTACGGCCTTATTTATATAAAAAAATGAACGAATAACAAATATGTAACACATAAACAAACGACAACCACTGAATTACAGGCTCCTGACTTAAGACAGGCACATACATACATAATGTGGCGGGGTTAAACATGTTAGCGGGATCCCAACCCTCCCCCTAACCTGGGACAGTGGTATAACAGTACAACATAAGAACGAACTATAAAAATCAGTTGAAAAAGGCTGAACTCATCAGATGGACAAAAATACAAGTGGACGTGGCCGGGTACAATATTCCAACAATACTTTGTTGGGCCAAAATGTCCAGTATAACAAAAATATCACAAATCCTCAATATAACAACTGTTTTCCTACAGGGTTCCAATACAACAGAAAAACCAACGTCAACTATTTCCAGACGAGCAGCACAGGTAATACAGCTTTCTTGGTGATAAAAAAAAAAAAATAACGCCCTTGTAGTTAACAGTCGAATCTGATTTTAGAATTGAAAATATAATGCATAATATTGATTAAGATTTTTTGAGTTATCAGGTGTTCCTTGGTAAGATGGGTAAGTTTGGAAATGATGTATCCATATTTCCTTTTTTATTTCGCCAATGACCATACATTTTGGGATCCAACACAAATTTCATAAAGTTTCATAAAAAACAACATTTTATTGGCAATTCATTTGATTGTTCTGAAATTCAGACCGTATATCAATTTCATACCTATGATCATTTAATCCAAAATGAGGGAAATTAATTACTGATTGAAGAGTAAACTTTTTTACAAACTGGCATCGTTAACTTACATGTTTTGCTTTTTAAAAGTGTCCAACTACATTGAAAATAAAGATGAATATAAAAAAAAATATACATGGTGTCCATAAAAATCTCCAACATATCTTTGTTTTGTTAATAGGTGGAATCTAGCTCCGAAAGAAAAACACTAATGGACGACCAAGACAAAGAATACCACCGCTGTCTGATGCTGGACCAAGAAAAAGTGAGAGCTAAGTTTGATGTATTTCTATTGCTTGGGAGGCTTTTACTACCAATAAATATTCCCGAGCCCGTCGAAGTCAGTCAAGGGATATACTATGACCTATATTTATTTTATGAATGATTGTTTTCGGTAATGGTCCTACTTTGCAAGAAGGGTTAAAATTTTAAAAGAGAAGTAAAAGATACCAAAGGAACAATCAAACTCCAATAACAGTCATGGCAAAAAACAAAAAGCGAAAACCGACGAGAAGACAATCAGCACTCCACTTATACAAAATAGAAAACTAAAAATCTACCAACACGAAACCCTAAAAAAAAACTGGGATGATATCAGTTGCTCTCGAAGAATAGTAGATCCAGGCTGTGTCTAGTGGATTCATTAAAGAGTCATAAATGATCAAGTTAAAAGTAGTGTTCAGTCGAACAACAGTCGGGTGGAAGTCGAAAACAGGGCTGGTCAGGAATTTGGTTATGCTTGGCCGTGGAAATTTGGACAATCGGGGTCATCTTGTTGATCTGATCGACAGTGTGAACATGCAGAGTGTGGCCATAAGTATTGTCAATTATCTATAATACTAAAATAACGAGGTCCAATTTGTCAGCCGTCCTGGGGTAAAAACGACAAATCAAAGAATTCAACTTTATATATAGCTAATATAGGACAATGGTGTAGATTAAAAATTACACCACTCCAGACTCTTTTGTTTTCCACATAATTAATATTGCCAATAATTAACAAGTTCCGATTCGAATCCGATACCGATACCAATAGTATATTCACCTGTTACCTATTACCTTATCTGTACGTTCCGCATCTGACAGGCGCACCACCAAACGGTGTATTTAGGATTTTGCTATATACACGGGTCATAATTACAGGGTTGACACTACTAAATTCAATCATTGTCAAATTGTTCCCTATTGTAGTATTTTTATCAATAAGACTTTCTAATATAACAATACGAATACTAAAAATCTGGACTTAAAATAAGGCGTATACGTAGTTTTCAATTTGTTAGCGGGCATGACGTAAAACAGCGAATCAAAGAATTCAACTTTATTTATAAATAATATAGGACAATGCTGTTGATTTAAAAAATACTCCATTCCAGGACCTTTTGTTTTCCAAATAATTATTATTACCAATAATTGATAAGTTCCAGGTCCACGGGTTCAAACAGAAAGATTTTGAAAGCAGAGAAAACTGTGTATCTTATAATCGGCATGACTTTATCAGATGACAATACCAATACTAAAATAAGGCTTACGCATTGTTATATACTTTAATACAGTCACGGACCCGCGATATCACGGGTGTGTTCTAGTATTGTATATAAAACTACATTTTTCAAAAAATGTTTTGGTGTCATTTTTTGTTTGATTTTAAGCAACTTGGTACCAATAGAAGCAGAATGTAGCTTAGATAAGATTATTTACTGACGAATCATGTGTCTTCTCGATAACATTTCATTCACGATCCTATACCAGATCTTTCACTCTCTGATCGCAATGCTTGACAACCGTTAGTTATTCAATTACGATCATTTCTCTGAATAAACCAAATGATTCCTGTGTATTTGCTCTATTCGAGGAATAATTTGATGCAGCTCTTTCAAAAATCAGAGAAATTTTATTTTCCGGTGATGCATAAATCTATGTTGTATGAAATTGTTGATTTTCTTTTAGGAATTAGAGAGACAAAAAGAAAAACGGAATCAAGACCAAGAAGAAAAGCATTCAAAGGCTCTCTATGAGGTTATAATATGATGATTTTACAAGAAAGAAAAAAATTGCGTTGAAGACACTTTTAATTACAAAAAGTAGTCATACAATAATGTTAATTCGTATGAAGTTTATATAATATATAAAATATATTTATTGAAGCTTTATATTTCACTTATACATTTTTTTCTTTTACAAGTTTAAATAAGAAAATTGATAACTTTTCCCCCTATATCAAAGGTAATACTTGATCTGATTTTGAAATATAGACTAGAGAGTACTTCGCATTTTTATAATAATAAAAAATTGGTTGAAACTGACTTTCATTGAAAAATATCTTATGAACTTTTATAGATTTTTTTTATTAGTTAAACTTTCCTTAAAGGACATGTGAGCTTTTGCCATCACTTGGCGTCCGTCGTCGTCGTCGTCGTCGTCCTGTGTAAACTATTTCAAAGATCTCCTCTGAAACTACTGCACAAATCTCAACCAAACTTAAGCAGAATGATCCTTCGGGTATTTTAAAATAAAGTTTGTGTTTTTTTCAGTCTCGTCATAAATCATGACTGTCTTGGCTATTATATTAACACAGGGGTAACATGCAGTGTCTGGCTTATATATCTTACAAAATTAATGTTTATCAGGTCAATATCTCTGAACTTTTCACTCATAATTTTGGCACTAAATTGGTAATTATAAGAACGTTTTGTAGTTTTTTGCTGTAATCTTCAAATTTTGAGACAGATTTGCATTCTATGTATTAGACTGCTTATTTTTATAAAGAAAAATAGGTGCTGCATTGCATTATTCAAAATGGTTTAACAAAACAAAAATATTTATGTTTTTAGAATCAATTTTTCAACATGGCCATTTAAGGAGAGATAACTCTCACTTTGGGTCCTATAGTAAAAATATTTTACTGGAATCGGCTAGTCACATCAAATTCCATTATATTGAGCTTATTATATATCTGGTTGTACCTCTTTTTGAGGAATAAAACACATGCACTTGTCTCAGATATTTTCAAAATGACTGGATCCATTCCTGTACAAATATACCAGTAATTTTTATTTGATGTTTTATAGTTGAGGGAAAAGAGAAAAGCTGGCTTAGTTGAAGAACCAGCAGATGGGTTCAAAATAAAAATTAGAACCTCTAATAACTGGCAGTTACAGTGCAGAAGATTCAAAAGCAGCACAAGAATGCAGGTAAACTATTAATTCCTATGCTATAAGGAAAGATCTGTTATAAAAAAGGAAACATGAGGACAGTTCTAAACTTCATAAGAACAATAAAAGTATATAGTATTTACTTAACTTAAAGACCAGAGGCTCATGGTCGCTCACCTGTGATATCAGTTTCTGGCATTTGATTATTTGTACATCTTAATTTCCGGAACAATTTTGCCTTTTACAATTTCTCTCTATCAAAATATTAAAGATAATAAATAAAAACTGTAAAATTTCTCAAACATTAACTATTTCTGGACAGTAACCCAACAATAGGTTTGAAAATTCGTGTGAAGATTTCATGACGGGTAGAATTTGACCTATTTATCAATTTATTGATGGACCAAAACTTCGGATCAATTAAAAAAATTGAAAACAACACGTTTAATAATTTCAATGCGTCCGAAGCGCTTTTCTGGATTTACCTCCATCAGGAACGCTCATGACCGTGAGGGCATTCCGGTGTATTGCTATCGTCTAGATTTTCATTACGTAATATTTGTGTTGGGGTTTTAAACCGATCAATAAACATGATCAATACGTAGACATCATCAAGTGCAAACTTACATTCCTTATCGATTGTTATAAATTAATTTCTTCAATGAATACTCATCATTACAAAGGTTATGATATGCAACCGATTTTAGGATACATTGTAAAAATAAAATTGAACATAACATAATTTCTTCTGGACTAAAATTAACAGCTATGTTTATTAAAGGAATAAATTTAAGATTTATAGATTCAATAAATTTTACATTGTGTGGATTAGCTGCTTTCCAAAAACATTTGGTTTTGAAGGTAACAAAGGATACTTTCCACATTATTTTAATACAACAGAAAACCAAAATACAAAGGTAAATATCCTGATAAAAATATTATGGTTTTGATACTATGACTACCAAAAATAAAAAGAATTTGACAAATGGTATGAAACAAAAAAGATAAAAATTTAAATTTATAAAGAAATATTTTATTATTGTTTTTGATGTTTTAATTTTGTCAAAAGGTTGTACATTGTATAAAAATTATTTTTAAATATAACCAATAATTGTATTGATCCATTTCAATATATTACAATTGCTCAATGTTGTACAAAATATTTAAAACATTAATGTTAACAAATGAAACAATTGAATTCACAAAAGATGACAATTAAAGAAGTACATTCACAAAATCAATACAATGGTTAGAGTATATTTCTTTAGAATATAATATAATGATTCAACATGCTAAAAGAGGAGGTGAAAAAATTATTCATTAATAATAAATGTTATAAAGTCGATGGTTATTATTATGATAGAGAAAATAAAATGCGTAATGTTTATGAATTTTTGGATGTTATTGGCATGGATGTACAAAATGTTATAGTCCTGAAGAAATATGTAAAAAGAGAAATAAAAAAAACTATGAAAGAGTTATATGACCAAACTAAAGAAAGACTTAAAACTATTGAAGATTATCTAAAACCAAATGTAAAAATTCATACAATATGGGAATGCGAGTTTGATCAACAAAATATCCTGAAGTTGATCCACATTTAAAACCTATTGATAAAAGAGATGCATTTTATGGAGGAAGAACAGAAACTATTCAATTATACAATAATCTTTCTGATTTAAAAGGTAGATATGTAGATTTTGTTCTCTGTATCCATCAGTAAATAAATATTGTAAATATCCTATAGGACATCCTATTACATATACAGATATTTCTGTAGATGATTATATAAAAATAATTATTTCGGAATAATGAAATGTAAAATATTACCACCTAAAGGATTGTATCACCCTGTTTTACCTTATAAACAATTAACTAGTGATAATACACATAAATTACTTTTGGATTATGTAGAACATGTATGAATAAAATATCTTTTAAATGTAAACACATAGATGATCCTACTTTAAATAAACATGATAAAATACATGAAATAAAAGATGTAAAGAATGTAAAAATATTAAAATGAAAATATATACATTCTAATGAGGAAAGAGTTATAGTAGGAACTTGGTCTACAATAGAAATAGATAAAGCAATAGAAAAGGTTATAAATTACAAAAAATATATGAACTAGAACATTTTGAAAAACATCTACAGATATATTTAAACTTTATGTCGTAGACATCATCAAGTGCAAACTTACATTCCTTATCGATTGTTATAAATTAATTTCTTCAATGAATACTCATCATTACTTTTTAAAGACAATACATAATAATATTAAAATGTTTTCTTGTATGTATATACATATAAGTAAAAAAACCTTAATATCTACGCACATGCTTGAGGAAGAATATCTCAAGAAATAACTCTGCATGGATGATTAAACATTTTTTACCGGAAAATACGAATGCCTACTCAAATCTATTCTATTAGAAACATCGAATCATTACAAACGAGTGTCTAACATGCACTTCACTGCACTATTATTAATATAGTAAAATAAAATCATATACAAATGCATGAACGTTATATATACATTTCTCTAATTCTTCGTGAATTTATCCCTTTCTGCACCCATTGTATAAAAAAAATATAATCAACGTGTGGTTCGTTTGATCTCAGTTCATCATTGGTTAAAATCCGATTATGACGTCGAATTTTCTTGCTTTCCTCTGAATTTCCTATTGTGACGGCATGAAAAAAGGCGACCATGCCTGATGACGTCACATAGAAAGAACACATCTTTTGCAGATCATTCGAAAAGAAGGAATAAGTTTGCCTGCATATAGTTTGAAAATCATTAGAGAAACAGATTCCACCACCAAATCCACGATATTTATCCACTCTCGACAGTTAAATTTTAAATATTTAAAACGCTCGGGCGAGCCTCGCGTTTTAAATTTGAAAATTTAACGTCTCGATATAAATATCGTATCCACTCGATGCTCGACAGTTAAAACAATTTAATCAACGTGTGGTTCGTTTGATATTTAAAACGCTCGGCGAGCCTCGCGTTTCACATAAATTTTGCAATCATTCAAAAGAAGGAATAAGTTTGCCTGCAACTGTTCTCGAATACGATGACAGTTATAAATATCGCTCGGCGATCGCGTTTTAAATTTGAAAATTTAACGATGGATAAATGGTAGAATCTATATGTAACTGTATTACAAGTATTAATATAATATATAACAATAAACCAGAGTATATTGATTTGTATCACTACAATATAATAGTCATTACACACTGTGTATCATCGCCACCGGAAATTGGGTACTAACGAAGCGGAGAGAAATGGAAAAAAAAGTAAACAAGGTAAGAATTCATTCAATTTAAAGCATTTCTACTGATTTGACGAGGGTACCGCTTAAGAAATGATTTTCTGATATATAATTCTTTAAATTATTAGGCCGATAAGTACAAAATTAAGACAAGATTTTGTGTTATACTCCAAAGCTTGCCACATAGTACCTGAAAATTTCGAGGTCGATTGTCCTCTGTCGCCCAATTGGCAAGATATTCAACTGTTTTCATTATTTTTCCAGACACGTTTTTAGATTATGATAGTGTGACATCATATTGACTGAAATTTGTTGTCATAAAGATGTTTTTAAAGAATATGGACCAACACATTGTTTGTTTATTGTACGGCGAATTGCAGGACGTTGTACGGCGAATTGCAAAATAACAACTTTTATCTGTACGGCGTCTTGCAATATATTGTAATTTAAAGATGAAATTAATCACTGTTTAGATAATATCAAGTGACGATATTTTGGCTGTATCAAAGCTTTACCGGCTTACAAATATACAAAATAAACTACTTATCAAATATTATAAAATACATGCCGTTAATTTCGTTCAGAAGTCGTCGTTGCGTACCTCTATTTGACTTTGTGTTTTAAAACAAAAGGTTTTTTCAACCATATTATCCTAAATACATTCATATATCGTTATAATACTAACGACTGTTGTCTTATTTGTTGTCAGGGTGAAATTTTGTAAGTTCAATAAGAAAAAACCGACCATTCATCTTTTGTTGGTGCTGTTTTTTTAAATATAAACAATGGAGATGTTGTATGATTGCAAATAAGATAACTATCCACCAGGGTCAAATAAAGTGTATGTAAGCAATTATATGCTATCGTTTGAGTTACACGCCATTATTCCGACAGTCCATTAGTCCAACAGCTCATTAGTCCGACAACCCAATAATCCGACAACCCATTGCTTCGACAGCCCAATAATCCGACAACCCATTAGTCCGACACTTAGAAACAATCATTGCGCGGTATCAGGGTAAAACAAAAAATGTCTGTCTGTATTATAACGTATATGTTATTACATATGTACAGAAATAATTCCGTATATGTATTATCAGAAGTCCATTATATGATATGTATAGTTCGAATACTTTTTATATACTTAATTCAAAATCTATATATACGTAAATAAAATTTGTGTATAGAGGTATAAAATTCAATTATGTATTTTCGCGCCTTTTCGTATATACAGAAATCGTTTATGTATTTACAGAATTAAAAAAACGGATATACAGAACTATTTCTGTATGGATAGACTTCGAATTCCGTATATACGGAATTATGACGTAACAATTCTTTTCATACGCAAATGCAGACTCAGTCTGACTATACATAATTTTAATTACGTATATATATGCATAATTCAAATTATGTTATACAGGGAATTTTTTATACAGATTCTCAACAAACTATTTTCAACAAATTAAGCGGGGTCAGAATATGATTTGCATTATAAAATACAGAATCTATTCTGTATATTGGATATTGTGTGATTGATTGGTTGATTGGTGATTGCTTTACTCCGCACCAGCACACAAAAAAAAGACTATATCGCCTCGAGAAAAAAATCTTAAATTGGTTTAAAAGTGAGGCAAACTGATGGATGCATTTTTTAAACGCGACCTAAGATATCTACTGGGACCCCGTATTGTGATGCATTACCATCAGTGTACATTTTACAAGATATTGTTAATAATAGTAGTATCTGTTTTCTTCGATATTCGCATTTTGAAATTGACCTTCAGCATCACACGCTTTTTTAAGAGACATTGACGCCAGTTTACTCCAAAATTACAAAAAAATCTATACATTAGTGTTATGCACAGGCTGATTGCCTCAACAATTTTCTTGACTTAACCAATGAATGGTAGACATACCAAGCGTTAGTCCAGGAGAAGGGAAATCATTTGACAAAGACTAACACAGGACAAGAAAGACAGACAATGTCTTAGATTTATGATTTTTTTTATTAGTTGTTATTGTCTTTGAACTAGTGTCAGTAACTGCGAGTACTCTCAGATCAGTACTTTGTGTTTTTATTGTAATGAGCTAGGGATGTATAAATACCCTGCCACGTCAATTGTTTTGTTATAAATTAGGCCGTTAGTTTTCTCAATTGAATTGTTTCATATTTTTCATGTCGGGACCATTTATAGCATTATACGGTATGGGTTTTTCTCATTGTTGAAGGCCGTACGGTTACCTATATTTGCTTACATCCACCTCATTTGAACTTTGGTGGTAGTTTTCTCAATGGCAAGCAAAACACATTTCTTTACTTTTATATTACACAAGAACAAACAATAGACACTTAAAACTAGTTAAACCAACGTATATATATTGACCTCCATTGGATTTTGTTTTGTTATGATTGTTTTTCTCCAAAATATAAAAATGAAAAAGAATCCATTGTGATACATACAGCCATGCATTCAGAATGTTGACCTAAGTAGTGGTGGAGTCTCCGTTTACATGTTTTCAATAAAAGAATATACGCTTGGGTTACGACAAATTACCCTGTCTCTATTTTCTTGTCTTTCATGAAAATATAAAATTTTGCTACGGATCCCAGGACAATTTCTGCATAAAACTACATTAATGTTGTCGGAACCAATCATACCCCAAATCTTTGGATACAACTATTTGGGGCATGATTGTTCCTTGCATGACAGCCAATTCAATTTAATAAAGAAGTAGTCCCAGTTTGCAATGGTCCAAGTTTGTTATGGTCCGAGATGTCCCTATAGCTCGAAATAACCCGCATATAGAATATGGAATACCAAGGCATCGACCATTCATCTATTGTAGTGGGGAGGGTGCATAGTTTTTCTAGAGACTTTTTCCAAAAAATACAAAGCAAAAAAAAGGTTTTAAATCAGCGTTCGAATTAAACACTTTTTGGAGCTTTATTTATGAATAAAATATTTTACCCCTTTCCCCATCACAAAGATAAATGGTCGGTGACTTAAAGATTTACGAATTTTAGACGATTATAATGATTTAAGTTTATTGGGCGATCTCGGTTAAGATGCTGTACAACGTACCATTGACTGCTTGTTTTTTAGAAATCACATTTAGTCCACCAAGGAACATTTCTAAGATTTCCATCAATTGGTCATTGCCATAAAATTTGCATAATCAGGAGATCACTACATACAATTTATTTAGGAAAAATAATGGGGCTCTGGATCTTTGTAATAGATCTACAGCCCTGAAATTTCCAGAGGACGTAGAAACTACATGTGAGTCATGAATATTGTTTGAAACGTTCAAAAAATGGCCTATAAAAAAACTACAGAACATATCAAACTCTAATGTTTACTTGTGTTTGTATTGTTATTTTCTATCCACATCTTTGGCTTAAATATCTTGTTATTTTACACTCACTTCATTATGACCCTCGCCCTCAAGGGACTATTTGCTATCCCTGTTGTACATGCAATTGTACGCGTGTATCTTTTGTCCCAGCTTCCCCTTCCCACCCCAACTGCATTATTAAAGTGGCATGTTTTTCTAGATTTTAAGATAAGCCCGGATATACCCCTACATATATATTGAGTTTCATGTCTATGTCTGAATGACCGTTATGGGAAGTGCCGCGTACTGTCTAACGTATTTCGTGGATTCATGTTGAATTGTTCCCAAACATGGCATTCATCAAACGCAAGGTGGGTGTCTTGGTAAGAGCAGTAATTGGCCATCCTTTGGAGCACCTGGTTAATCCTATTTGTCATCTATTTTGGGTACTTATTATAAAACCCTGGGTTTGTATTTGTCTCGTGATTTTCCTTATATTTAACTGACGCTTCAATTGTCACCATTTTCCGCGACAAAATTAAATAATTTTAGTTGAGTGATACACGGAGTTGCAAGTGTATTTATTTACGTAGTTAATAGTGGTGAAACTTCACTTCCTTGATACGAAAGGGGGAAACCAAAGGTCAAGAAACAAAAAAAAAAAAACAAAACCGGGGACTAGAACAGCACAGAATGACAATGGACACACAAACGCCGAAATATAATGACAAACAAAATACCCGGACCCGTAAAACAAAAAGGGGAAAACAAAGATACTGAGGCACTGAGACAAATATCCCACATGAGAAGAATAATTGGAATCTAAACGAACAACCACAAATATTATCGAGAACGGATTTGGTCTTTTAGAGAAAATTTACCCATACGTTTATGACAGATGCAGTGTCGGAATAATGAGCTGTCGGAATAATGGGATGTCGGAATAATGGGCTGTCGGAATAATGGGATGTCGGAGTAATGGGCTGTCGGAATAACGAGATGTCGGAGTAATGGTTGTCGGAGTAATGGGATGTCACCATCGTTTGGCCTTCAACAACGAAAAATCGTACCTTATAGTCGGCTATAAGAAGCCCCGACATGAAAATTGGGGAAGGATTCAACAAGAAAACTAACGGCCTAACTCATAACAAAACAATTTACGATCGAGGTTGTCATATTCATTTCGGTTGGACATTTTCGGATGAACGCTTCTGCCGTATGATATGTTAGCAAACGAAATAGTCTAAGCAATGTCAGCGTCAGGCCCGTATTGAGTTCAATTTAAGTTATAAGTAATATTATAAAATGTTATGATTTTTTATCCAGAATTTCACAATGTAAAATTTTAGCTGACACCAGACCAAACGAGTCAGGTTAGCTTTAGTTCTCACATTGCGTTCGTCGTCCGTTAACTTTAAGAAAAATCTTCTCCGGACTACTTGGATGTATGTTCCTTGGGGTTTTAGTTTGTCACAAAAAACAGCCACAGTTACTTAAAAAAGGAATATAGGGATCAAACATAATTTTTGGCAACTATCTAAAAAGGTACCTTTTAGCAAAAGTCTGACAATGATTTTGATCAGGATGATAAGACGCCGACATTTTAAGAAAGATCTGTAGACCGTTGTTTTAGTTGTGGCCTTGAAGCAGTAGGCTCAGTTAGCGAATTAGGCTTCTGGGAGCCTCTTGTTTATTAACGTATGAAATATGTGTTTCTGTACCTCATACAAATCGTGCAAGTACGACCTTTCCTGACTTACATATATATTGTTTGGCTTTTATAGAATATTTAAATGTTGATGCATTTGAAATAATTATTAGGTAATATCAGACACAGACCTTACAGCTAGTGATGATGATCTCCCTGATCCAGGTTTCGCCCCTCAAACTTCTGCTGTAAGTAAAGAATAGTCAAACGACTGTGAAGGACAACACAATTCATTTATTTGCATTTAAATTGCAAGCTTTCCCTTCATACAACAAAAAACATAGAAAAATCATTACAATTTAGATATTCTGAGACTACAGTGCAATTATTCAGCAAAAAAGCATTGACATTATACAAGTCTTTTATCATTGGTAAATACATAAAGTTATACACAAAAAAATAAATTTGTCGAGGATACGATATGTTTGCGTAAAAAATGATAAAAATCGTGAAAAGAAGACTAAGTTTATGATATATACATGCATTGGTTCAAGAATTGGATAAACATTATTTTTCACTAGTCACTCATTTCATAAGACTTTAAAACCAAAAATAAGAAGTTGAATATTTTTTTCAACTCAGCTACATTTATTGCGTCCATCGGTAAAAGTATACTAGTACCCCAACTCCGAGAAAGTTGGTAAACCGTTAACGTCTGTCCCATGAACTGATCGTCGTATCTACAGAAAAAAATATGTTGTTGTATAAATAATCGGTCGGGTATTCATTTGTGAGCAGTATATTACAGTTCCTCGTGTGTAAAAGTATCCTCTGTCCTAGCATATAAAGTGAATGTATATATTAATAATAACTTTTGCTTGAAGGAGGAAACAATACAAATTGCTAGCCATGAAAGAGTTTCACGTAAACCACTTACCATATCTGGTTGGTAAGTAAAATGTTAACTTAACTTGCATAGTATAGAGACAATAACCCAACAAGCGATTAGAATAAAGCCCATGACGGCTTATATAGATCTCCAATGAACGGTTAGGAATTCTCACATTCGGTGGTACATGTAGGCTGCATTCGGAGCCTAAACAAAGATGTACACAACTAGCAGTTCACCGAAATGGCATCCCTTCTAAACTCCATAATAAACAAAAAGATCTAAAATTGAAAACAATACAAGACATCATACAAAGACCAGAGGTTCCTGGCTTGGGACAGACGCAAAATTGCGGCCGGTTGAACTAGAATTGTTGAAAGGTGTATATGAGATGTGGTATGCGTGCCAATGCGACAACTCTCCATCAAAGTCACAAATTTTTCAAAGTATAACTATTATAGTTGTCTGTCTGTCAGTGTTCACCTTATATGTTTTGCATAGTCAATTGGTCTGACATTCGTAAATGGTATGTGTTCGTGTTTGTTTTCTTTTTCCAAGATGTCCTATACAGATTTGGTCAAATCAATTACAAGGACGGTAAATACTATAAACGGGACTGGTCACTTATAACAATGTTTATACAAATATGCATACAGAACTGCTGGCGTCACATGATCTTAACAAAGTATTTATCATTTACAATGTGTTCTTACATTGTAATGAAATTTTATATATTTTGTCACCCCTTAATACTATTTTTGAAGAGATTTCTCTGACTATTTTTGAAATAGAGACCTTTGAACTTTGAGATTTATTGTAAGTACATTTCAAGTGTCGCAATCTTGTTAAATATGTAATCCCATATGCATTACGGGATTGTTCTTCAAAAAGTATCACTGTAATAATTTTAACATTTTTTAAATCATATTTTTGGTCATGGTAAATAGCTATTTTCAATAAAAATTTCAATGACTTTTTATAATGACTTTAGGCGTTTTAACTTTTATGCCAATTTCGTTTAATCTTAGGCCACAGCAATGTTTTGATCATTGGCCCAGTGTCATTTATCAATTTGAAATTTTGCCGCGCAATTGGATTCGATAGTCCTATTATGGTTTGGGCCTGTCAGAGCTGACTGGATATTTCAGCTGTGTTAATAATCATTTTGGTGAGCTCTTGGTGTATTTAAAGTATTACATGGGATGATTTAGTGAAGTTTTGTCATTGCCTTAGTATGCGTCCTTTTTCATATAAATGTATACATTATTAGCATTGTTCATTGCTAAACATAATTATCTTTATTTTGATAGCAAAAGTGTAGAAGAACTATTGTCGTTATTGAACGAACAAGTTAACTCAAACAAAAAAACATATGTAAATGCAGTAAGAAGTAATCCAATGGACGGTATCTTTAATGCCATGGAGCGTCCATCATTTAATGTACTGTATGCACTCAATGTGGTAAGTATGTACTTTATATGCATACATAAAATTGAGAATGGAAATAAATATATGGCTGACCAATTTTCAAACTAAAAAATGCTTATAAGCTACAGTTGTGAACTTTCTTGTGTGGTATCGTTTAAGGATTTTTCCATTTCATTTGCAAAATAATAAAAACCGTAAGTAAAAAACTGTCAAAACCGGTGCAATTTTGGGTACCCTCACGTTATGCATTGGCCCATGTTTTGGTGCAGGGTCTGATTGTATTAGTCCCGATGCCCCGTAGGACAAGGAGTTAAATAAGCGAATCGATATAAACGTTTCTTATATCAAATAGCTATATTGTCTTATAGCAACGGTTTGCATTGTGGGAAATTTCAGACGAATGTTAACATTTGTATGAAGAAATGAAGATTTCTCGGTATAAAGTAATGACTCGTTTCTTAAAACAAGGTGACATTTAACACGACAAACGTCTGCTGTAAAATTTCCATGAATTGTGTTAATATATGATAACAAGCAAGGTGTATTAATACGAGAAAATTGAATTGTTGATTAAATGAAACATAAATTCACGATTTATCATTTGTAGATGTACACATTCAATAAATATCATTTAGCAAATGCAGTGGAATACAATTGAGATGAATTCAAATGTGTCGTAAGCCCAAATCACCTATAAGTCAAAGATACTGCTATATTTTATTATATCAATGCGATGTTTGTCATAGTAGGGATCGATTAAGTTTAAGATCGTTGTTCCCCATTTCTTACTTTTTGTTGAACGACTACAAGGAAAATCTACAAAGTCAAAATAAATGAATAGAAAAAACGGAATCAAATCACATTCGAATGTTCAAAACGTTTGTTTATTTATTTAAAAATAATTGTCATAGCTTTTATATGCTGAGTCTATAATCTACAAACATTTACGTTTGGTCTCTGGTAGATAGTTGTCTATTTTGTCTTCAATATCATTTTCTATAATAGAGAAATGTGTTACTAGCGTAAAATCATTTTGTGTATTTGACAATTACAATTTTATATAATGTTAAATGAATTAATTCTTATTCATATAAAAAATTGGCCTGACGTTAGTTTTTCGGAAAAGAGAGGTTATCGAATTAAGTATTAAAAGATTACAACGTTTTATCAAGCATAAGGGTCGGTTGTTTTTTTTTTTCCTTATATTTAGATATTGTTGAAAGTGGCATATGGAAAATGTTAGTATCTTTGGGTCAGGAGGTTATTTTGAAAATGGAATATTCATTTTCACCTCTTTCAAAACAAAGTCTGCTAAATTATATGTCGGGCATTTTTTTTTTTTTTTTTCGATTTGCTTCATTTTGTTTTGCCTTAGATTCACTTTACACTCCGCTTTCTAAATTGGACAGTATAAAGTGATAGGTGAATTGGTCCATCCGTCCGTTCTTTTCGTCCCTCTGTCCATTCATTGCATTCATACCCAGAAAGTAGTAGACAACACTGCTCATGAAACTGGTTTTCTTGAACATTAAAACGATGCAGCAAGACAACCTTCTACTGTAGCCCTGATTCTTAAAGTTTATATAGAAATAGCACTGTAACCACTTGTGTCCACTTTTTATTTTCTTTTTATATATAGATATAACGATGAGTTCAGATTAGTACTGATTTGTCTAAGCCACATATATACGCGTCCCTGTATCCCTGGACACAAAATATGCGAACTATATTTTGCAACGGAAATAGGACATATCTATTGTGGAGAGACAAACCGAGTTATTTAACTATTAAACATATTCTAATCATGTCGCTTGATATATATATTTGGACTTGTGGCGTAAAATCCGTCATTCCAATTCTTGAACATATATTTTTGTTAAGTTTTGTTTTGCACTCTTAAATCAAACAAATACAAATTAATGTATGAATGTATGAAGATCTTCGTAAGGCCAATGCACGTCTTAAAATCTGGAGTCGACGATAACTGTTCGCTTCATGTTGTATAAAACACACCACAAAGGTAAACTATTATACTACGCGGGATACTTTTCAGTGCAATTGCATTTTGAGAAAGTCCACACTTAAATCTTGTATCGATTTTGGTATTTAACATCACCCCTTTCCTAACACGTCTAATATATCAATGCGATGTTTGTCAAGACGGCGTGCATATAGCTGAGTCTATAAACGTAACGTAAAATACTTAAATCATTTACGTTGGACACTTAGTTTGTCACATAACTTGAAACATAAACGTTAAACATATTTCTTTTTTTTGAACAACAAAGTGCAGCAAATACACATTCCGGAAATATAAATAAATATATGCTAAGAGCAGTCTAACGGAAATAATAAGCGGCTATGTCGAAGACCTTTTTCAGAAAATAGCGTTAAAACTTCATTTCTTTAAATTGTAACATAATAGCTGGACATTTAAAATTTTCAGAGGGGGCCTCAGTGGCCGAGTGGTCTAAGTAGTTACTACTGTAATCACTAGCCAGTCAACACTGAGGTTGTGAGTTCGAACCCCGCTCGTGCGGGTGCACTCGACTCCAATCTTAATTGACTAGGATTGTCAGTTTTCCTATCGAAGGTCGGTGGTTTTCTCCGGGCACTCCGGCTTCCTCCACCAATAAAAACTGGCCGCCACAAAATAGCCCAAAAGCGGTGCTTAAAAGTGGCGTTAAAACACCAAAAAATAAAAAAAAATCAAAAATCAAAATTTTCAGGTGTTCAGCCTGGACTACCGAATCATTCATACTTTGCAGATTTTTTTAAACCTCTTGTTATGCACATATGGAATATCATCAACTTTGTGCATCCTTATGTAATAGCGATGTGATTTTAATATAAAAATTTATGAATGCAATATTTTTCTAATATCACTGCGATAGTTTTCTCATATAGAATGAATACGATACCCCGTTACAATGCATGCCAAGAAAACCGCAAACATAATTTACAAACATAGTTCATGACCGGATTAATGTTTGAGGCCCAATATACAATACTACTAAAATTAAAATCGCAAAAATACTGAACTCAGAGGAAAATCAAATCGGAAAGTCCCTAATCAAATGGCAAAATCAAATGATAAAACACACCAAACGAACGGAGAAAAACTGTCATATTCCAGACTTGGTACAGGCATTTTCAAATGTAGAAAATGGTGGATTGAACCTGGTTTTATAGCGCTAAACCTCTCACTTGTATGACAGTCGCCTCAAAGTCCATTATATTTACAACGATGCGTGAACAAAACAGAAATAATATGTAAAATTGTCAAAATATTGGTACAGCAGTCTAATATTAATACTAATAAGTACTAATATTGACATATTAAAAACACCGCTATCATATTTTAAAAGTATCGCATTGATATTAGACAATATCGCTATTTGATATAAGAAACGTTCTTATCGATTCGCTTCTCCCATAGACTGATTACAATTCAAAACCATTATTAATTTTGTGCAATGCAATGATCTCAATTTACTACAGTTATAAATATCTGCAGGTTTTTTTCGATGATATTGGTAATAGTGAGGGCGCGATAGACACTGGAGGTTTGACGAGGGAGTTATTCCAATTGGCATTGCAGTCCTCCACAGAACTTCCAATATTTGAAGGGAAGGAATCAAGTTTACAGCTTCGCAGATGTGATATAGGTAACTAGAATAAACGCGTCATATGCAATTAAACATCAAATGATTTTTTTCTTAAAAAACATTTTGAACAATTTTATAGGTTCGTTCATATTGAAAGCGCTTGCACATCGTCATTTCTAAGTGAATCTTTATAAAATTAATTTCAATCGTTCACTATAGCAAGGTTTAAGACAAGCTCGAAAATAAGAGCAGCAAATATAGTCACCTTGCTTGATCTTGATTACATGATTGTTCCTGCTTACTCAAAAATTGAAGTCTCCGTCGCTAGTCCCAAGGAAAATAAAGCTTTTAACCTTATGCGTCTTTATGACTGTTTTATTTCTCTTTGTCTCAACAAAATACAATGCTAATTACTACAAATCGCAGGTCATATTTGAATGGGTTCGGTGTCAATTTCACCGTTCTTGAGTTACATTCCTCTATAAATAAAGAGGCAGGGGATCGACACATTCATATTTCATTATAGGAGTAGTGTCCTCTAAAATACCAATTTTATGGAACATTGCATTGTAAATGGTTTTATGACTGTATTATTCAAGTTATCATCATAATATGTTATTCAACAATTATTATTATTCATATTTTGTATTTTTTTAAGGTTTTGAAGACAACCTCTATTTTTTGACCGGTCAGCTTTTTGCAATGAGCCTAGTTTTCGGTGGACCAGCTCCAGCTATGATGTCGCCTCTGATGAGAAAATTTGTTTTAAGCACGGATCCTGTTCCTACAATAGATGATATAAAAGATCCCATTTTTTATGGACAAATCAAAGAAGTAAGTTTTTTGTGGCATATGTTATTATTATTAAAGAAAAGAAACTTGGGTAAACTATAACACATTAATGTTTAAACGTGTTATAGACATTTGTGTAAGATTGAGAAAACATGCATACACTTTGAATCAAATGGCATTACGATGACCTCCAAATGTATGGAGCGCCATTGGTGCCAAAAAACGGTGGTTTTGGTTTTGGTACGGCCGTAATATTACGGCCCCCGCATGGTAAGGGTTAACAACAGATTTTTACACGTTAAGGAGACTCACGGGTACTAAAAAATCGGCAAAATTTTAAACATTGTTTTTTCATTACAGATTTTATTTATTACACTATTACTTGTCACTTTATGATATGGTGCAAAAATCAACCAAAACAATCAACTCGTTTTGGCCCCAGATGACTTTTAAAATGTTTGTATTATTGAAAAAGCTCCAAATTATCTCCCTTTGATGAAAACATACCATTTTTTTTGGCATTAAAATTAATATATCTTTTTTAATTCATCGGTGACCTATATTCAGAGCTTTCCCTTCCGGGGAATCGCATCAATTCAACATAAAAAGGGTGGGGATTACTTCAGTTTTCGGTTAAAAATGGGTACCGATGTGCGGCTGGAATGTGGCCCACCCAAAATTCATATATCAATGCATAAAATATTCAACACGCTCACATATGAGGGTGGTTCTGAACACGAAAACGCTTAAAATCAGATGCTGATTGACCTTACACTGAAACACTAGTTTGTATTACACATTCCCTTGACGCTCTCAGCAATTTGACAACAGATTTTTACACGTCAAGAGCTTTTCCTTCGGGGAACCACAGCAATTCAACATGAAAAGGGTGGATGGGTTACTTGGTTTTTTGGTTAAAAATAGGTACACAAGTGCGGCTGGAAAGTGACCCCCTTTTCATATTAATACATAAAATATTCAACAACTCATATATGAGCACGGAAACACTTGAAATCAGGTACAGATCCAGGATCTGAGGGGTACGCAAATAAATACTTCCACCGAGAGGAGCGTGGTCGAAATAATTTTGGGTAAAAATGCCAAAATTAAACCAGGGTTCTAATAAAATTGTGCAAACAAGATATTTCATCAACAAGAAACCTGTGATCAAGATCTAAATTGGTGAATAAGCAACATATGATTTAAATTTCAGTTAATTTGTAAGCACAGTATATGATATATATTATTTTGATCAGTGCAATGCATCCAGGGTATAACAATGACATATCCTATGATTAATTTTATTCACAAACGTCAATTCTTTTGGGTGTCATATTGAGTGGTGGTATTTTGTCTGGGACACGCTTAAAAAAGATTTTAAGATGTTAATATCGCCTTACACCACAAAATTTTGAACCAAAGTATATATATTAAACATTAAGACACCATTTCATTTTAAAATTACAGCTGGCTGATGCTCAGACAGCAGAGGAGGCGTGTAATCTCCTGGAAAAATCTGAAACTCTGCACCAGTTAATGGGAATATCAAAACCAATCAGAAATAAACAAGATAAAGAAAATCTTATACAGAAAATGCTTAACTTTGTGATGATAGAGAACATGAAAGCAGCTTACAATGAGTAAGTATATATTTTCGCACATCTTATAAATGAATCTGACCAATATGTCGCGTCTTATTTCTGGTTTTTCCTTAACTCGCCCTTGTACGTATTTTTTTTTATTCCACTGCATGTTGATTTATAGCGAAATTAACATTTGATTGGTTGAAACTATCCCACCATTTTCCATTGCGTAGGGAAATATGAAGATTTGTTTACCTTCAAATATTTCTTAGATGAACAATTGTCCATATCTCCCTCAGGCACGGGAAATAAATATATAAATGTCTCCACCAGTCGTAAAAAAAATTTTAAAAGGATTGTTGTCTTTTTTCAAAACTACCTTTACCGTTTTTTATTGAGAAAAAATCACAATTTTTCATGAAATTTGGAATTTGGTTTGTTATATGATTTCATAACTTAAAACACATTTTGAATGGTTATATCAGCTGTCGATGGCAATAGTTTGTTTGTTTACTTTGTTAAAAAGGGCGATCATGCTTGATGGCATCATATATAACTTTCTTTAAATAATTGAAAAGTAAGGAAAAACTCGTCAAAAATTCATTAGAGAAACAGAGCGTCTGAAATTTGAAAATTAACTATGTCGAGTGAAGAAATACCTCAACATTTCCGTACCAAATGCAACCAATTCAGTAAATTGAACTCTTTTGCAGATTTTTCCTGGGATTTTCCAAATTAGGTGTTCTTGAAGCAATCAGGGAGAGACCTGATTTAATGGAAAGTGTTCTTGTTGCCAAAGAACAGAATATCACAGCCAGAACAATGCGCACATATTTTAAACATATATTTTTTTCTGAAGTTGGGAGCAACCACCATAAATTAGAGGTGCAAAGAATTTGCTGGTTGGAAGATTTCTTCGTTGAAATTGAAAGTGAGTTCAAACAAGCATTCTGTGAATGCAATACCCCGATACCGGTTAAAATTTCATTGAATTGGAAAACAATTCTAACTAGGTCTATAACTTGTCATGGTAAAACTATATAACAAATTAATATCAAGTCAATAACTTCAAGCATGACGAAAAATATGTTGAAAACTGATTATTTAAGTGAATTTTCCACGGACCATAACAGCCCTTCAATGTCGTTAAAAATTTCCATTTATTGTCGCTAATCATTGAATAAAGGAGATGTGGTTTGATTGCCAATGAGTTCAAATGAAGTGGGTGTCTATGATTTCAGCTATTTTAAAAAGGCCACCAGATTCATATTAAAATCTTCTTGTATACCACCCCAACTTTCCTAAAAAATAAATAATACAAATTGTTTCCCCCTGATTGAACACCAGTTTAAATTGATTCATTCCTGGCTGCTTGTATTTAACATCCAAATATTTCATGCATGGTCTGAAAACTCGAGTTAAAAAGTCAGGTATATAGATTCTCATATAAAAATAAGGAGATTTGATATAGTTGCCTCATTACTGGGGTTCAAAGGCAGTGAATGTAAGCAATTATGGGCAACCATGCGGCCTTCAACAATGACAAAAACCCATACCGTATAATCGGTTATTAAAGGCCCACTCATGATAAATGTAAATCAATTACAAAGGAAAAATTTCCGCCATAATCATATATAATATAATGTTTTTACAAAATATAAAAAATGAGTCGACAGACATGAACCAACGACAACCACTAAAATTAAGGCTCATAACTTGGGACAGGCACAAGCAAGATATGCATGCAAATAGAGTTGAACATGTTTGTGAGCGTTGAACACAATAATACTTTTACTTGGACAATAGTTTAACAGTACATGTAAAACACAAGAACAAACTGATAAATCAGTTGAATATAGATGAACTTAAAAGATCGGTACTAAACCAACGAAAAACACTAACATTTAGACTATAGATACAAAGCACGGTAATAAGAGTATGTACAGTTACTAAATGTTTGTACGATGACAATTACACTAAGATTGAAATAAATCGTGTTATCTCAGACTCAAGTATCAAAGTCTACACAACCAACAAATTAAGTCATAAGATGTACTTTTATATCATATACAAGACAAAAATCAACAAATTATTGTACACTTCAAGATTTATTTATTCCTGAAAATCAAATGGTATAGGCTTTAAGTTCGATTGGTTAAGCAAAATTGAGAGCACGCTATAAGAGTCGTGGTTACCGAATCGAAGCTAACGTATCTCAATTTTTTTTATTATTATGTTAACTTCATTTATGTCATCCCCCCCAAAAAAAATCTGCTATATTCGACAGCAGATTTAATTTTCATTTTAATGGTTCTTCTACAAAATATCTCCAGAAGAGTGCAGATTCATTTCTTTGGACAAAAAACTTTCTGCATAATAAAACATGACCCTGGAGTCGCATGGTTATAGCCGGGAACCAATCATTATGTTTTCATCCCTGAAACGCAAACACACAAAAATATTTTTTTCCGAAACATCCCAAACATTCTGGGTCTTATTTTTTATTGTGAAAGAATGAAATATGCTTCAATACTAGTAGTATACAGTAGCCAAGGGATTAAGACAGTTCTACTCAAGATCAGTTTCGGACAGTTTTAGCTATAACAGCATTGTAATATGTTTTTTTTTAATTTTTATTCTTAGATGAAACTGTGAAGTCGACATTCAAGGACATTTTTGCCTTTACAACTGGATTGAAATCACCACCACCCCTAGGGTTGAATCCAGAACCATCCATTGCATTTCTTCATGTAGAGAACCTGAATCATCGCCTAGAGAAGAAGGACCGATTTTTGCCTGTAGCGAATACATGTATTAACCAGATAAAAATACCATGTAATCCAAATATACGAAGATGTAGGCACTTCATTGCTGACCTAGAAATGGCATTCACAGGCTTTGAAGGGTTTTGTGATGAGTCCTTGGTACAAGATGAGGTGCTACTATAAATCAAACATTTTTGATATTGGAACACAATCATGCCTACATCCTTGATATTTACTTATCCCTTGGCGTCCGTCGTCGTCGTCGTAATTGTTACAAAAATCCTCTGAAACTACTGGGCCAAATTGCCAGTAAACCGAAATTAGCCAAATCACCCTTAGGGTATCTAGTTTTAAAAATATATCCAACGACCCTCCCATCAACCAAGATGGCCGCTATGACTCAAAATATAACCTAGGGGTAAAATGCAGTTTTTGGCTTATATCTCTAAAGCAAAAGCATTCAGAGCAAATATTCTCAAAATGACAGGTAGATTGGACTTAAAGGGGCACTAGCTGTCAAACTCATGTTCACCGATTTGACTCAAATTCTCATATTTGATTTATAACAATCCAAAATATCAAAAGTCTTAAATAAACAGTTAACAGGACATGGGGCATGATAATAGTAGCATTTCTTTCAGACAATAAATTCAAATTAAAGAAATCGCACCTGCTCTATCTCAAAAAGATTTTTTACAGTGTAGCGTACTACTATTGGGATAAATAATATCAAAATAATAGAAACTTCTACCTGCTCTAACTCAAAATATTGACAATTCTGTGTTAAGGGGGTCTAAAATTCAGTTTGACAGCTTCAGACGTTCTTATTTTTGACCTTTTTTAATTGGACCAAATCACTACTTAATATTAAGATTAAGCGCCCAAATTTTTTTAACATGTAATTTCAACCCCTTACTTAATATTCTATGCATTAAATATAAAGAAATAATTTAGGAAAGTGTATAAAAAAATGCAAGTTATACACTGTTCACATTAGGGACTATATTTGTACAACGAAAACCAAAGAACAATAAATGTAACCAAATGACGATAACTGTGTCCTTGGACCATCTAATTAACTATCGAGTTGACCTCCAATTCCAAAGAAATTCGATAACCATACATACGATGTAAACATAAATATAGATATACAATACACGTGTTATCCATCTCTAGCTGAGGTGTTAAATTTAAGTCCGCATGAATACGGATTCAATGAGGTCGAATTATAACTCACTTGCAAGTGATTAATTCATCATCAATGTTTCTTAGCTCTTATTGACAAAATTAAACCGTACTGGCTGCTAATAGCGAGTAATTATCTCAATATTCCACTCTCATTAATGATTGAACAAATAAAATTGTATATCAATTTTTTATATATATCTCGTAGCTAATGCCCCTTTAATCATTTTTTCATCGTGCAGGGACATTATTTGTGTCTTACATACAGAAAGTAACACACTTCTTTAAAAAAAGTTTAAATCAAAAGCCAACCAATCTCCATTACTAGTGTAATTTAAAATCTTTTAAGATTCATTTTGTTTAGTTTTTAATAAATTAATTGGTCCTTTACCTGAACCTATACCTACGCATTACGTTTACTCAACACATATTGGTATAATCAAACAGGCATACGTGTAACTATTGATACTTTCAACAGTAAAATAGTCATAATTAATCTTTTTTTAAATTGAATACATGTATACTGTCACTTGTCCTATCGGTAGAAAACCAAACTGCATTTCAGTGAACTTGTCACCCATGTATTTAAAACCTCTTTTACTCCAACATGAATTGATGTATTCGAAAAATAAAGTCTTTGTCTTATTTAAATTGTAACTTTATAAAAAGTCGCTGCCAGATTAAAATCTTTTTTTAGATACTACAAATGTATATATTTTGAAAATCATTTGAAAAGGTTCAACAAAATCTAAATTTTCACTCAAGTTTCACTATGTTTTATTTTCTGTATCTGTTTGTACTATGTTTAACTTAGTCTTACAAATAATATACTGCGGTTTATTTTGTATTAATTTAGTGTAAAACAATAAATTGTTCTGATTTGCCTACGTTTTGCTGTCATTTTGAGGCCATTTCAAGAAAATCTGGATTTCCAAAGTGAACGCCATGAGACAGTCATATAAATTTTTGAGAAAAAATGATTTGTCATTTGAAAGTTTATGCATGTACCAACTTACTGTACAAGTTATATAAAAATTTAGACAACATTGCTTCGAGACCATTTTGCATGGTTTTCTCTGAGATCAGCTCTTAAGATTAATATCAAAACACCATTCTGCACAAACAGTATTCAGCATTCTCTCTTGCAAAACATCATGTCTTTGTGGTTCTGAAAATATTACATTGATCATCAGCATACATAAGACAAATTAACCAGATATTCGATTGCTAATATCAACAGGATCAGGACATGATAAGAACTTTACTGGTGGACATGGGCTTAAAATATCACCATGTATCACACCAATGCAAGACTTGAAACATGAGTAATTCCATCACCAATGTTTACACTTTTGTCATTTTTATTATACATATCTTTAACAAAATAATAAAACTTTCCAGATATATAATGTATTAAAAGTTTATATTTAATCCCTGCATGAATCACTTTATCAAAAGCCTTTATAAAATCAACAAAACAGGCAAACATTCCCCTTTTTTACTTATGTATTTATTAATAATAGTTTTTGAACAAATACATGATCAGATGGTCTTCATTTCTTGGTTAATTCAAGATACATGGTAGGTCAATCATATTTGGTGTACAGATTCATCCGAAAAGTACGTCAGTTTTCAATATCCACTGGTTAGGTTCTTGCGATAAAGTCTGTGTTTTTTTCGGTAACTATCATTGTCATCTGATCCTGGCTTAATTTTCATGTTCTATGGACCAGGTTACGTTTTTTTTTTGTTATAGTAAGCCAATGATATTTGGTTTATATATTCATCTCAACATGAAAGTCTAACATCTGTCACCTGACATCAACAGAATTGATCATGATATTTTTTTTTAGATTTCGATACTCTAAGCAATGTATTATTCATATTAGGTGTATGAATTAATCACAAAATGTAGAAACATTCTGTAGTTAGTTACCAATGATATAAATAACTTGAAAGACATGGAAATTCAAACTGGCGTTTCATGCAAGTAGTTGCCTAGAATTCTTCACATTATATCATGGGAAACAAATATATTGCATCAACATTATTGTTATCCCGACAGAATAGCAAATGTCTTCCCATTAGTGTAAGTTATGGCAATGTCCTGTTGTGTAGTTAGTCAATGACCTTAGAAACAATTTTGATTATTTTTAAAAGGATTTGGAGAAAAAAGTTACAGAAATATTTCTTTTCGGCCTTTATATGGCTTTAAGAAAAGAATGATATTATTTTTGCTTTGGGGCTTGATATTGATGAGTTGCAGAGTAAGCTAATTTTAAATCTATTTGAATGACCACTTCATATTTGCAGGCAGTTGAAACAAAACCACCAATTTTACAACAAAAGAGTGGATACCAACAAGGGCAATAAATGAATAAAGACAAAAAGAGACACCAAAACAATACATACTTAACACCGAAAACAAATGAAAAACACGAGTACGGAAAAAAAACTTGGAGACTCAGATTATCAGGAAGGGTAAGCTGGTCCCACTTCTTGCTGACTCCCACCATGTTTATCCCGAAAGTATTCAACTGGAAGAAACGGGAAATGCCAATAGGAGCATGTATGTTGTCTATTGGAACATAGCCATCATATAGCGGTCAATAAATTTGTAATGGCTGTCGTAGAACTTGTATAATTAAGGCTTCAATTTAAGTACAGCATACCGCTGTGTTATTATTTTTTGTGTCAATGTTTGGTCCTTTATAAAAAAAAATCATTGTAAAGGCGGATAATGTAGAAGTTGAGAGGGATAGACAAATAAAATTCAATAGGCTAGTACTGCTAGGATGTTGCCACCTAAAAACGGGAAGCTAACTGTTGGAAAATAGAAGAGATCGCATTGGTCATTGAGCTTGGTATTAAACTTTACTCCTGAGTCAATTTCTAGATTTCTAGATGAAGAAGATTTTCGAGTCTGCTTGGTGTCCCTTACCCCTTCTGTCAAGCTTGATTAATGAATGTTGTCTTTACTTCTTTGAAAGGTTGCATATAGAGCTTACTGGTCGTAGCCCATCCTCTCAGTATTCTACAACGTTAAGTTTCCATATGGCGATGTGCCAAATTTTGAAAACATCTGAGTTATTGTATTCGACCCTGTATAATCTTCCGATGTTTACACTTTACGCTTAAAACCAAAACGAAATTAACGTAATGGCCATCTTGGCGATAGCAATACACCGGAATGCCCTCACGGTCATCCGCTGTAAAAATTACACTATAAATTTTGACTTTTATACCCCGGGCAGTCTTAAAATCTTCTTATATCTATAGACTACTGTTAACCGTTGTCCGTCAGTCAACCACAATGGACAATAACTCAACAACGCTTGATTTTCCCAGTCTTTGGGCTATAACTCAAAAATGCTTTAAGCAATTTTCAAGAAACTTGAGAGAGATCGCGAGGCATTTTTCCCCGATTTTATTCTATGAATTTCAGGTTACACGTTATTGGGTTAATAGAATTTATTCATAAAAAGGGTGGGGGATTTTCCAGTTTATCGTTTTAAGAAAAACTGATTTTTAAGGTTTAGAGTTATTGAACTTCATTTTAAAAAGGGGAAAAATAGTTTTGTTTCAAAATCTCTAAATTGCTTTTATCAATTTTCAATACTGAACTTTGGTGACTTGACAGACGTTTTCTAATAAAATAGATTGGACGGTATTTGTTTTTGATCTTGTTGTTGTCTATAAAAATGTGTTCATTCTCAATTTTATTATATTGTTATACATGTATGTATGACCTTTAATTTGAGTGAAATAAATATCTTCTCCTTCTATAAGAAAGACTGCTGAAAGTGGCGTTAAACACCAACAATCAATCAATTAATATTCAAAGAATTTCGTTTAAGCGTGCGTCACCTAAGATTGTACTGTGTGCAATGTTTGTTTTTCGATATTTTTTTGTTGAAAGGTTGTTTAACTTAGTATTTTTCTTATTACGTGCAAAATCACGCAATGATTAGTCGGTATAAAATCGCATTTAACACTAAATGTGTTCTTTTAATAGAAACAACTAAAATTGAATTGAAAAGATCAGAAAAAAAAATCTAAAAAGTATATTATTCGTAAAGTTTTACCTCAAAACTTTATACTACTCTTCCATTTAGCCTTTTAAAAATTATGAAAAAAAATATTTAAAAAAAATAAGAAAGAAAGTAAAGTAACCTTAAATGCGATATATAGATTCCTACACTGCAACAAGTGTATTACGATATTTCTCCACTCGAGACAGTTAAATGTTATTATTTAAAGCGCGAGGCTGGGAAACAATTTAATTAAGTTGGAATGTGTAGCAAAATTTCGTACAATGTTTATATCATCAAAGATTGACAATTAACGCTTCACAAAAAATAAAGTACTAAATAAACAAATAGCATATCACAGTACTGCTCTTTTGTACCAAGTTGAATAAAACCCAGCAAGAAATAGATCCTTAATATTTTCTTTATGAAAAAAAAACCCGTATACTTGTTTTCTGTATAGACAAATGCAAGTAGAATCTTAATACTAAGCTTTGAAGACTTGATCACTTCGCTGTCACCCCATATGGAATTTACTGACCCCATATATATCGTATTAGGTCACTAACACACCATATAACTAAAAATATATATGAACAAGTCTAAATTGAAAACAACGTTCCAAAGCTATGATTGTGTTGGATAAAAACCGCAATTTTTATACGTGTGCATGTAACAAATTTCGTTGTAAAAGGGTCTAAATACAGCACAAACAACATTTTCCAAAATTCCAAAAGAGTGAAACAACATATTTCAAAAAAACGCATTTGTCTAGCAGGTCGAACAACTGATGTTCTTAAACCAATATATATATGGAATAAATATAAACAAATTGTACTGGTGGCGAATCCTTACGGCTAAAGTGCATATACCACAGCTTCTTACATTCATGGAAAACAATACGTTTTCCTCACGTTTCCTATTTTCTAATAACAACATTGTGTATACCCTTATCTCCTTTTAATCACAGAAACAATGTGACTACAGACAATACTGGGAGGGAATATTACAACACTTCAATAGTACATGACTTTGAAGTTAACATACAACGTTACCAAAAGTGACACCAGTGTCGTGCGTAACGTCTTTACATGTATATTTAATTGACTATTTCACCCTTAGAATGCCACGGTTATTTTGGGTAAACTACCGTTGAATGCCAAGGGATAGGCCCTAGATTTGAAATTTCAACGGAAAACGTCACAAAAGAAGCGTAACAATACATAACGTCATGCAATTGTTTCCGTATGGAAAGAATTCTGTTTCGACCGTCGACGTTTGTCAGTTAGATTTTTATTAGGTAATATACGGAAATGGTCAATCTAACGAATGTTTATGAAATATGCAAAGTAGATAGGGTACGTCTAAATTAAGGACATCGAACTTACGTATTCCAATCGAGACAGGCCGTTGGCAAAATATACCTAGACCAGAGAGAATATGTACTTTATGTCATAAATTTGTTGGTGATGAATTTCATGTTTTATTTGTATGTCAACATGATTCTATTGTTAATTATAGAAACCAATACTTACCTAGATATTATACTATTAATCCGCAATACATTAACATGGAAGGATTATTGTCCATATGTAATATGGAAGTCTACATACGACTATCATTTTTTATTAGGAAAATTGCTTGTTTATTCTAAAATATTTGCAAATGTATTTCTATGTGTTTAAATAGTACTGCATGCTCATTTCGTCATTCAATTGTTTATGTATTATACTTTGACCTCATGTTACACATTTATGTGTCTGAGCGTTATCAATAAATCATAAAATCTTAAAATCTTTAAATTATGCATAGTTAATTTTACGTTTATGGAAAAAAAAATAACCCATTTGATGTACCTTTTCAGTTTATTTTTCATGATGACAGCTAAATTAATTTTGTTGTGTTCTGCAGTTCATGAATAAAGAAAATAAAAAATCATATTATTTTATAGTTGCCTTTTTTCTGTAACAAGTTCGATTTTTGTTTTTTCTTTGTGATTTTTTTCTCTCTCTCCAAATCAACTTAATAAACAAAAACAATGTTTACTGAATATCAAATTTTATTCAATTTGTATAACTTTATTCTCAATAAACCATATACATAGGTATAGAAAAGACAATTATGTTCAATATTTACAATGACAATATTTAGAATTTAACCTTAATAAACAAATTTTTACAACAAATCATTCTTCAGAATTTACTTTTGCATTAAAACTGCTCAAGGAATCTAATACTGGACAAGAACGAGCTCAATGTAAAACCAAATCTTACTACATGAAATTGTTTAGAAATAATACCCAAATATGATAATTTTCAGAAAACGGAGACAAATTCATTTTTCAGAATTTATTTTCACATTGAAATTCGATCAAGGCTTGTATTACTGGACAAGAACGACTTTAATGAGAAAAAAATCTTACTAAATGCGGATTTGTTAAAACATTCGTATTACTCAGGAATCAAATTACTGGACAAGTCCGATAAAAATGAGAAATAACATCTAAGATCATCTAACTATATGAATTTGATTGTTTGAAAAGCGTATTTTGGTAAGTACGGCCTCTATAGTTAAGAACGGGTTTCATATACAAAACTAAATCTTAACTCATGAAAAGTATGACAAATTTATTTCCCTTTTCAAACTCGTTCAAGGAATTTATTACTAGACAAGAACGAGTTTCAATAGGGGAATATATGGTGTACGATTAGGGTCAAAAGTAATTTTATCATGCAAAAGCACTAATTTATTGCAAATGCTACATTAATTGTAGCAAATGCAATAATCATTACTGCAAAAGCTACATTTATTGTCGCAAATGCGATAATTATTTCTGCAAATGCTACAATTATAAAAAATGTAGCATTTGCTATACTTCAACGTATTTAATGGGTCAAAAGTAAATTATAGCAAATGCAACACATTGTAGCGTTTGCAGCATTTGAACTTTTATTAAAGCAAATCCAATTGTATACATTCCAGGACAGGAGGGTCAAAAAGATAACAACCGCTTTTGCATTAAATTAGAAACAAGAGGAGGAGCTTATCAAAAATGAATACTAATTCTAATCAAAAGAGGGCTGTGCCATTACACGTCAATTAGAGTGTAGACTGAAAGCTACTGCCAATATTAACTCAGAAATATGCAAAATTAAGCGAAAGGAGATTTGATATTACGCGGATAACCATATGAAAATAAAGAAGAAAGTAATTGCACTACCAATGTTCAACTTTAAGTCATTTCGTTTTAGCTTTTAGTTAAAATACTAGTTGTTTAGGGTATATGCATGTACACATTTTATAAATGCAAACAATGCAAGTGAAATTATGGCAGAAAACTTCAAGAAAATTTGGAGAATGAAAATTATGATTTACATATATATAATAAAAAGAAACATAATAGGCTAATATACAAACAAAATTTGGAAAACTCTTATGAAAAATATTATGATAAAATATCAAATTTATAAGAAAATAGTAAACTCCAACTTAAAAAAAAGGAATACTACTAGCTTTGAAACTTACATACCTTCCTAAAAATTTGAACATAGACATTTAATTTGTAAATTTCGAATAAGTCGGACCCCAGTTTATTAATAGAAACTAGTAGATGCAGGAACATTCCTAGTGATTTGATTTAAGAATAGGTACACATTGAGATGTATTAGATGAAGAAGTTTCTTTTTTTACTGTAAAATTAATGAACAATTTAAAAAAGATCATCATTGAAACTCAATCTTATATAACATATGGATAAATTAAAGCAATTCTTAACCCTAAAACAAAACAGGATACTAACAAATTAAGCTTCTTTTGAGAAAAAAAGTGACTAAGACTGGGGGCCTGGAGTCCTTGAAAGTATTTCAATCTGTGTAATTATATATTTATATAAAATGGAAGACCTATTGTTTCAGAAAACGGCTATCCGACGGAAAAAATGTCGGAATTTAAAATAAGATTAAGAATGAAAATGGGGAATGTGTCAAAGAGACAACAACCCGACCAAAGAGCAGATAACAGACGAAGGCCACCAATGTTGACTTCCATCTCACATCAAGGACACAACCGATTATCTAAGAAAAATGCAGGTCTTAAATCCACTTCCCTCCGACACGACATTTGTCTCTATGGACGTCACATCCCTATACATGAATGTTTCACATGCAGATGGCATTGATGCATGTTAAGAAGTTTGGAATTCCCAATCAGTTAAATATCCAGATATAAGAAGATGTGGTATGAGTGCCAATGAGACAACTCTCCATCCAAATCATAATTTAACCCATAGCAACAAAGTTGTGGAGAATGTTTTTGACCCGGTCTGTTCGTCCGTCCGTCCGTCCGTCAGTCCTGTTCTTGTCATCGCAACTCGTTAGAAACCGCACAACATAATTTCATGAAACTTTGTAGATAATAAGGAAATACTATGTAGATGTGCATATTGACAGGAAGTTATGATTCAATTTGTTTCTATGAGTTATGCCCCTTTAACTCAGGCTTTTAGTCAAAATATATATCCGCAAAAGTTTGTCATCGCAACTCCTCTGAAACCTATTTCTTTATCTAGAAGAAGCTTATGTCTAAATGTGGCATAGCAAAGGAGTAGGGATATTTCCCCCTGTATTTGTTTCTCCCAAAGGGCCAACATATAATGGTATTTAGATCGTACTGAAAATGAAATGTTGCACTTCTAGTAAATATCATACACTTTAAATCTTATTGAACATATATGTTCATAGATAGAATTAAAATGCTATTCAGTTCTATACGTCCCTGTTGAAAATTTGTTGGATTGAGTATATATGTTGTAGCTTTTTTTGTAAGTGAAACTCATTTATGAAAGACCGATCATGTAAAAAACCCGATAAAGTAACGCGTTAACATTTAACGCGATAAAATCACATTTAACACGATAAATACAGTTTTAACGCGTTAAAACAAGATTTTAACGCGTAAAGAAATCAATATATTTAACGCGTTAAACTTTGCAATTATCAAGTTTGGGATTTAACCCGTAGGTGAAAAAAGACGTTTATCGCGATAAAATACCCGTCGCACTGGCCACATGTGTCATAATGAATCACATTTACGCGTTAAATTCAACAATAATGTTGCTACAATACATTACTTAAACGCGTTAAACCATCATTTACCGCGTTAAAACATCGTTTAACGCGATAAAACATCGTTTAACGCGATAAAACATCGTTTAACGCGTTAAAACACCGTTTAACGCTTTAAAACATCGTTTAACGCGTTAAAACATCGTTTAATGCGTTAAAACATCGGTTAACGCATTAAAACATCGTTTAACGCGTTAAAACATCGTTGGATGGAGTATCGGGGTGTCCTGGACATTACAGACGAGGAGGATAATGAAGATATTTCATTTCGTCTTTCTCTCATGAATAAACAATTCTCTTTAACTATGTAACAGGTATCTTGAACAACATAGACTCTGAATGCATCGCTTTACGCGATTTAATATCAAAAACAAGAGCTGCAAATAAAAACATACCACCACAATAACAAGAAGATGACAGCAATAAAGACGATAACATTTTAGCACACTCGGGAATGAATTACAGCCTTCAACGTGTAGCCTTGGCCCACACCGAACAGCAAGGTATAAAGGGTCCCAAAAAAAGACTAGTGTAAAACCATTCAAACAGGAAAGCCAACGGTCTAATCTATAAAAAAAATGAGAAACACTTATGAAACACATCAACAAACGACAACCACGGTACCAGATACCTGACTTAGGACAGGTGCAAACAAATGCAGCGGGTTTAAACGTTTTAATAGGCACCAACATTTATCCAACTTGAAACAATAGTGTAATCTCTCAAAGTAGAAAGACACACTTTAAAATATCAACTGAAATGGCTTAACTCAATCAAATGACATATTAAAAAAACTAATGAAGATACACTAAACGAATAAATTTGATCTATGACTCAATGTAAATACAAAATAAAACAATGGGGTTGGAGTCAAACAATATCAGAAAGACAAGCATAACCTTGAACAAAATTCAGGACTGATAACGGACGGACAGAGAGACAGTCTATTTCCGCTTTACAGGTAGGGCACTAATAATAGCCCCCATTTGGGGGCATTAATAATGTGTTCTCTGTACATGTCATATTACAGAACAACGCAGTATTTAGGGGTAAAAAATGTCGAAAATGAACGATTGCGTGGCGAAAAAAAACCCGACTTAGTAAGTAGTAAGAATAAAAAATAACATCCTCCTTCCCCAATGGATATCAAATAGCCATCCTCTTCCGTTGGAACTTTTCAACTAGTCACTTTGTTCCGGTGGAACTTTTAAGCCAGATGAAGAACAAAGTAACTAGTTAATAAGTTCCTCCGGAACTTTTCGGCTAGCTAGTTCTTTCCGCCCGGAACTTTCCAACGTCGGAACAAAAGAGCATTTAACATTTACACTTGTTCTTAAGAATGAAAAAGATCAGGATCAAATCAACGTTGATGGGATGTTTTAATAAATGTGAACAGCTGGTCCCCGAGACGAGTCGGACCGTCATAGAAGACAACACAGACCGCTTGTCAGATTTACTTAGGGTTTCATAAAATGTTAGACAAACATGTCTAGCGGAGCCATCTTTCGTTTGTGCATTGGGGTCCATTTGGGGGTATTTTAAGGGGCCTAAAGAAGGGAGGGATTTACTGTAGAACCCAAAGTTTTTTTTTTTTTTTTTTTTTATTTTCAAATAAGTATTATTTCAAAAACAGTAAGTGATAGACATATATGGTCTTCAGTAATGGGACAATATAACAAATCAAAGACAGATAGGTGGAGTCCCTGGAGTCAACCCACACCAACCTTCCCAATGTTTAAGAACTTGGAACAGTCGAGATCCCCACCCCTAAACCATATGTATTCATGTATGGGACAATATAACTAATCAAATGAAATATAGGGGAGTTCCTGAGGTCACCCACCACCTCCTGTTTGGGAACTTTGAAACGGTTGGGATCCCCATCCCTAAACCATATATATTTAAGTATGGGACAATATAACAAATCAAATGGAATATAGGGGGAGTCCCTGTGGTCACTGTACACCCTACTGTTTAAGAACTTGAAAATGATCGAGATCCCACCCCTAAACAATATATACTCATTTATCTTACCTCTTATACATTTCTAGGAATATGATTGGTTAAAAGCGTCCGCGTGGAGACCGTGTATATTCAATAATAGGTTAGTAGGAAGGCGGGGCTTAATTCAATACACGATTAGTAGTGGATTTACGACTTTGGTACTGTTTTTATTATTTAAAAGTATTGAAAGTTCTGTTTAATATTGTTATATCAAGGTTGTTGATAATAAATAGTTATTGTTTGCATTATTTTTTTTTACTACAGACCAATTGAAGAAGGTTCTTAAAAGTGAACACTTTAATATAGAAATAAGAAGATGTGTTATGATAGCAAATGAGACAACTCTAGTCTAAAACAGAATACACCCGTGATATCGCGGTTCCGTGACTGAATTAAAGTATATAACTATGCGTAAGCCTTATTTTAGTATTGGTATTGTCATCTGATTAAGTCATTAAAATGCACAGTTTTCTCTGCTTTCAAAATCTTTCTGTTTGAACCTGCAACTTATCAATTATTGGTAATAATAATTATTTGGAAAACAAAAGGGCCTGGAATGAAGTATTTTTTAATCAACAGCATTGTCCTATATTAGTTTATAATTAAAGTTGAATACTTTAATTCGCTTTTTACGTCATGCCGGCTAACAAATTAAAAACTGTACCTATACGACTTATTTTAAGTCCACATTTTAGTATTCATATTGTCATACTGATCAAAATACTACAATAGGGAACAATGTGACAATGATTGAATTTAGTAGTGTCAACCCTGTGATTATGACCCGTGTATAGCAAAATCCAAAATACACCGTTTGGTGGTGCACCTGTCAGATGCGGAACGTACAGATAAGGAAATAAGTTGAATATATTATTGGCAATATTAATTCTGTGGAAAACAAAAGGGTCTGGAGTGGTGTAATTTTATTCAACACCATTGTCCTATATTAGCTATATATATATAAAGTTGAATTCTTTGATTTGTCGTTTTTACCCCATGACGGCTGACAAATTGGACCTCGTTATTTTAGTATTATAGATTCAACAAAAAAAGATAGTCGGTAAGATAAATTCGTTACATAGTGTGCTAGTGACCTAATATGATATATACGGGGTCAGTAAATTCCATATGGGGTTCGAGCTTCGCTCTCACCCCATAAGGAATTTACTTCGCCCGAACACCATATGGAATTTACTGACCCCGTATATATCATATTAGGTCACTTATACACTATGTAACTAATAGTATTGGACTATATAACCAATCAAATGAAATATAGGGGGAGTCCATGGGATCGCCCTACCCCTCCTGTTTGATAACTTAGAAAAGGATGAGATTTCAACCCCTAAACCATGCATACTCATGTATGGGACAAGATGTGGTATGAGTGTAAATGAGCACATTATGTCATTCAGCTATTAATAGTTGTCTGCTTTACATCTCGTATTTTGTAACCTTTTATTTTTCTTTTTGTGCTTTGCCTTTTTTAACCAAGGAAAAGCTAACCATTGTGTGTGCATATGGTTTGCAGAAATGTGGGACTCATCTTATCTCTACGTCCCTCTGTCTTTATTCCTTTCAACTATATGTGAATGATATGCATTGTTACTTAGTACCTACAGAAACACACAAAAAAAACCACATTGCACTCATTAAACTGAAGTTATAGTTTATGTGAAGCCAATTGCTGAATCTAACATTGGATTGACTCGATACCAAATAAATGAAAACAAAGGAAAGCAGTAATAAAATCCAGTTCAGGTTCAGGTTACTTATAGCAGATGACTGAGCGGAATAACCGAAGAGCAACTTTTACAACTATTGTCTTACCGAGGAATTGAAGTTATCACAGAACCTTAATGGGTCACTCAACCACCAAATTAAGTCAGTTGATCTTCCCAACGACTAACATATACTCCAGGCAACCAATTTGCAAAATAACTTCTGTCCCACAATGCACAAATACTGACTGCCTGGGACTACTCTGGGACCATGCAAATTATGTCAAGATCAATTAGTATATATAATTACCGAATATAGTGGACAAAGGTGTGAAAATAACTAAAATAGTCACATACTTTAAACATATTGTTACATGTAAATTCCAGTGATGCCAGAAAACTTTTGTCAAATACAAGAGATATTTTTATTTTGAACATAATATAAGTAAATACTTTATTATACAGCAATCATGTTATAAGATAAACAAGATGTTCCTGGGAGCTTATATAGCTCGTCCGCCAAGAAATTTGCCACTTTTATATTTAATTTAACTCTTGTTATTGCAATATAAATTATGCTCTTATCAAGTTAATAGTTGTTGCTGTTCAGTTTATGACTCAAAATACAAAAAAAGGAAAAATCGTCGTACAAATTAAAAAATCTATTGAAATTTTGGTCATGTTCATTAATTTTAAACATATTTGTAAATTATATTTTTTATGCTTACAGTTTATCCCTTGTTTTCGTTTTCCTTGTAATAGCCCAAATATATTTTTTTCAGGTTGAAACATACCTTCTTAGCTAAGAGCCCAGCTCCTGTAAGGTGTCAGTAGACAGGGAAGGCAAAGACAACTGTAAGGAGTTTAGAAAATGTTAACTTTATTGATAGACCTTATCTTGCCAATCAGTTCTTTTAGTTTCTCTCTTTCACTGTCATATATATACAATTCTTAATGAAAAATAGCAAAATATAACCTCTAAAAAAGTTACCAAAATGTGGCTGAGATGATAATAGTTATACACAAGATACAGTAGCAATCATGAATTATTTTATAAACAAATGAAAAATAACTTTTGTTACTTATACAACAAATAAGTTTTAACAATCTATCTTCCATAAATTTCATTTGATGAAGACATGCCTTGAAAGAATTGTTCATATACAGAATACAGAATGCTTTATCAAATCATACGGGTTTTACAACTATGATCAAATCAATATAGATTAAAAGCAACAGTCCTTTTGCACCAATTGCTTTTGACAAGATGTATAATTTGCGCCAATTGTTATTTTCAAACGATATCATTTGCGACAATTGACCTGTAATTATATATTCACTGAACATAATAATCCTTAATAAATTGTGGTCATTGAAAAAATATCATTTATGATATATAGGATCTAAGCACTACAGAGCTATATGACATGAACAGGTATCTAAAATAAATATTTGTTTCTAAGGTCAACTTTGCCTGACTCAGTTGGAACCTTAGTTTCTTAATACATTCCTAATTCATCAACTTGAAAATTTAGAAAAGTTGTTATAAATAATGTATAAAGTAATCATAACTTCGTCAATTAAACCCGCTGGACCCATATCCGGTTAAAAAGGAGAAGTGAAGTCATTAATTTTTATTTGAAATAAATTGGCGCAAATGATACTTGATATTACAACCAAATGCTCCGCAGAGCGCAGCTTTATACGACCGCAGAGGTTAAAACCTGAACGGTTGGGGCAAGTATGGACACAACATTCAAGCTGGATTCAGCTCTAAATTTGGATTGTGATTAAATAGTTGACACAGCATAGGTTTCTGACACAGAATGAATGTGGTCTAATGAACTTAAAATATTTGTTTTGCCTTTGAGCAATTCACTATGCTGTTGAATATTAATCCTCTCAAAAAAATGTTTGAAGAAATTTTCTTTTTATTTATGAAATCTGAAATGAACAAAATTGAACACCCCAATTTTTTTCAAATCCCCTTTCCTTATTCCAAAAACTGATCTCAATTCAAATTTCTAATGGAGTTTGCAACAATAACTACTCATTTAAATACATATTAAAATGTAAAAAAAGTGCTTGTTATCACTGAATGGTAAAGATTGTTTTAATTTATCAGTTGGTAGTAAAAGTGAATATACATTGTATATTGTATAAAACAATGATTTAAGTTGATTCAACTACTATTCTGGACAAAGAAAGATAACTCCAATTGAAAATTTCTTGCTATTGCACAATATTGTGCAATTAGATATTTCTTGCTATTGCGCAATACTGTGCAATTGAAAATATTTGCTATTGCACAATACTGTGCAATTGAAGATTTCTTGCTATTGCGCAATACTGTGCAATTGAAAATTTCTTGCTATTGAACAGTACTGTGCAATTGAAGATTTCTTGCTATTGCTGAATACTGTGCAATTGAAAATTTCTTGCTATTGCACAATACTTAATATAATAATTTTGGATCCTGATTTGGACCAACTTGAAAACTAGGCCCATAATCAAAAATCTAAGTACATGTTTAGATTCAGCATATCAAAGAAGCCCAAGAATTCAATTTTTGTTAAGATCAAACTTAGTTTAATTTTGGACCCTTTGGACTTAATGTAGACCAATTTGAAAACGGGACCAAAAATTAAGAATCTACATAAACAGTTAGATTTGGCATATCAAAGAACCCCAATTATTCAATTTTTGATGAAATCAAACAAAGTTTAATTTTGGACCCCGATTTGGCCCAACTTGAAAACTGGGCCAATAATCAAAAATCTAAGTACATTTTTAGATTCAGCATATCAAAGAACCCCAAGGATTCAATTTTTGTTAAAATCAAACTAAGTTTAATTTTGGACCCTTTGGACCTTAATGTAGACCAATTTGAAAACGGGACCAAAAATTAAGAATCTACATACACAGTTAGATTCGGCATATCAAAGAACCCCAATTATTCAATTTTTGATGAAATCAAACAAAGTTTAATTTTGGACCCTTTGGGCCCCTTATTCCTAAACTGTTGGGACCAAAACTCCCAAAATCAATCCAAACCTTCCTTTTATGGTCATGAACCTTGTGTTTAAATTTCATAGATTTCTATTAACTTATACTAAAGTTATGGTGCAAAAACCAAGAAAAATGCTTATTTGGGCCCCTTTTGGCCCCTAATTCCTAAACTGTTTGGACCTCAACTCCCAAAATCAATCCCAACCTTCCTTTTGTGGTCATAAACCTTGTGTTTAAATTTCATTGATTTCTATTTACTTATACTAAAGTTATTGTGCGAAAACCAAGAATAATGCTTATTTTGGCCCTTTTTTGGCCCCTAATTCCTAAACTGTTGAAACCAAAACTCCCAAAATCAATCCCAACCTTTCTTTTGTGGTCATAAACCTTGTGTCAAAATTTCATAGATTTCTATTTACTTAAACTAAAGTTATAGTGCGAAAACCAAGAAAATGCTTATTTGGGCCCTTTTTGGCCCCTAATTCCTAAAATATTGGGACCAAAACTTCCAAAATCAATCCCAAACCTTCCTTTTGTGGTCATAAACCTTGTGTTAAAATTTCATAGATTTCTTTTCACTTTTACTAAAGTTAGAGTGCGAAAACTAAAAGTATTCGGACGACGACGACGACGACGACACAGACGACGACGCCAACGTGATACCAATATACGACCAAAAAATTTTCAATTTTTGCGGTCGTATAAAAACATGTGGTGCCAACCAAACATTTATCGCAAAAAGACGCATTTGGATTTCTCCCAATAAAGTCTACTTTATACAAATAAAACATACATTTAATCAATACAATACAATACAATACATTCTTTTCATTTAACAGTTTTAGTAACCCTTCCTGGCAATAGACCTATAAGTAGTCAATTGACAATTTAATTATATTTATTTGGTTAATCTAAGAGTGTTGGTATTTTTTTCATTTTTTTGATAAAGTTTCTTTCTTATTTAGTTAAAGCGCTTTCTATCCAGTATAAATACCGTTTTAAGAAAAAGCCAAAAAACCAACACCTAAAAAAAATGGCAATATTTGTGGATAGGAAAATAATACACAAGATACAGTAGCAATAAACACATTAATATAAAAGCTAAACTATATTGTTATACTAATTAGAAGTGTTAACAATCTTTTTTTTTCCTATTATAAATTCCAATAAATAAACGGAATAAAAGTATATTTTACAATTTATAGAATACTTTTTTTTTGTAACTTTGGGTACAAAAATGCACCATAGAAATAAAACGTAAACGAGCGTATAAAAACGCAAAAAAATGGTAAACATTTAAACATAGAAAAGGGAATATCTCTTTTAAGAAGACAATCATAAATATTGTTTTTCAGTCTGCTCGCAGTTTCTCTGTATATATTTAAGTTTCATGATAATTGCCAAAAATGAAAATTACAAAAAGCACAAATACGAGTGTGTTATTAACAAATTATGTACCTATATATAATTTAGTACCATTTATTTCTGAAATAAATTTAGCTAAAATGTGATAATCTGTTATATCAATTTCAAAATGTTGTATAGTTTGTTATATCAAATTGGAAAGTAAAATTAGCGTGACCAATTTGAAATTGACTTATCTCAGATTTTGTATTTTACTCATGTGGTTGAAATTTCCATTGTCTCAGCTAAAATCAAAATTTCTCTGTGGACTCAGCATTTATTTTAAGATTATGCTTAAGATAGAATATTGTACAAAGTAGCTTAAACAAGAAATTGTAAACTACGATATATAGTTAGATGTGGTTTGTTATTTGCGACATTATATTAGTCCAAAGCCAGGTCCAGATACAATTGCCTCTATCATTACGTCATGAAAATTCTTATAATTCACCAAATGAATAGGCAATGTCAGGTCCAAGGTGCAGGTTGATACGCTCGGGTAGCATTTAACATCAGTGAAATTTACTGTGAATTTGTTGTCAAATCCACCTGGTGGAATGCTGCTGCATCCTGTTAGGAATTGCAGGATATCACAAAGATGTACGACCCCGTCGGTGTACTGACATTTACCTTCTGAAATGAAAACGAAGCATTAGTACTTTTATTCTTATTTACAATTTTAACATTTATATTGACACGTCAAATTGGATAGGCAAAATATAATGAAGAAAAGGGGCAATCTTTTTTGGCTATGCAAAATGTTACTGTAAGTGTTATTAATTTCTGAACGTCAAGCGATTGAAGAATAAGAAATCGTTATTGAATTCGATTAAACTGACCAGAACCTTAATTTATGAAATTTATTTCTGTGTTAACAGATTGAAAGTAGATCCTATTTTGGTTCTTAGTCTTTCAGCAACGGTTATGTGCTACTTTCCTACTGTTACTACTAACAACATATCACTTTATTCTGGCATGAACATCGAAATTGCAGTTTTCAGTTTGTGTGCTGTAAAGTAAATATTGCAAAAAAAAAGTGTTTAATTACCTTGACAATCGAACACAAAACTTTCAAAATTTTGTGCCACATCTTCCGATTGCTGCCTCATATTACTCCCCCTTTCTCCAAAACTTTTAACTACGCACATCTCCATGAACATGTCCCCTGTTAGTTCTTGCGGTACACTACAGCATTTGCATAAAATTTTCCTGATATTTGCTGCAAAAAGAATAAAATTGCATTTAAAACAAGAATGTGTTCCCAGTACACAGATGCCCCATCCGCACTATCATTTTCTATGTTCAGTGGACCGTGAAAATGGGGGAAAATCTCTAATTTGGCATTAAAATAAGAAAGATCATATCACAAGGAACACATGTACTAAGTTTAAAGTTGATTGGACTTCAACTTCATCAAAAACTACCTCGACCAAAAACTTTAACCTGAACCGGGACAGACAGAAGAACGGACGGACGGACGCACAGACCAGAAAACATAAGGCCCATAAATGGGGCTAAAAATATTTCCAAAACATGACAATTAAAAAAAAAGATGAGTAATGAACCAAGATTTCCCACAAGATATTTTTATTTTATATTTTTGCTGCTTATAATTTCTCAGTTTTATATAAAATGCATCTGATGAATAACAAGCATTCTGTGAGTATTGCATGACAATACATATCCCCTACCGGTTAAAAGTGTATTGTATTGGAACAAAATTCTAACTAGATCTATAACTTGGTGGTAACTATTTAATATATATCAATTTAATATCTTCCAGAATGACGAAAAAACGCTGTTATATAAGTGATTTTTTAATAATTTCAAGGGTCATAACTCTGCACACAATACCAAGTCCGGAACTAGATTCCTAAATGATCTCTAGCATGTCATGGTAAAACTATGTACCTATTTTCAAATCAATACCTTCAAGTATGACAATAAATGTGCGGAAAACTGATTATTGGAGAATTTTCTAAGTCCAAGGACCATAACCTTGCACAAAATTAGACCTGAACAAAACTCGAATTTGATCTGAAACTAGTCATGATATACCAATACACCAAATATCTAATCAATATCTTCAAGCAGGATGAAAAAAAAGGTATCGACAATTGATTTGCCAGACAGACAAGCCAGACAGAAAGCATATCTAAGGTCTCCTGGACTTATTCGGTAGGGACTAAATAAACACATAGATCAACATGATCAATGAAATAACAGTTTTTGTTTCAATTTTAAAATTCGTCCTGAAAGACATATGAGTTGACTGTTTTTGGAAAGTAAAGTCCACAAGGTTCATTCTCAACTGACCAATTATCGGATTGAGCTTTGGAGAGGTAATTCATCAACGGAACAATTTTATTATGAATTGACAAATTTCATCAAGTCCACAAACAGCTTCTGTCAGAAACATTAGACCTCATCAACTGTGTGTTGAGTGTGGACTAAAACTAATTCCAATATGTATTGTTTCATTAATCACCTGTATTTGATTTTAACAGAGTTTGTAGTCCAATCTGTTCTGCTCCTTCCCAGAACTGGTCTAATATGGCTTTCTTGGAAGTCACTCGCGAAAAATAAGCTATCAATGCCTTAGATATAGTACGCTTTGATGTTGCTGAAATCCTCAGATTTATACCTGCAGACTCGAGTATATTTTGAACTGCCTCGTCCTGGTTTAATATTTCCACATCAGCTTCAGTTTCAATCTAGTTTTCCAATAAATTAATATAACAAATGATGAATTTAAAAACTTAAAATAAATAAAGAATAATGCAATTTCCTGAATTAAGAGATACAACTGTGTGCATTTTTCGTTTACATATATGTACTTCTATTTAGTAGAAATTGTTCTAAAAATAACACCATAAAGTAGATTTGGGTAAACATCAATGGGACAGCAACCTACGATAAAAATAATCAAAAAGAGTTCAATGAACACGTATGATAAAAAAGGGGATATGCGAAGTTGAACCCATTGAGAAAAACTCAAATAACAGGAGGGTCGTACAAGTTTGTGAAAAATATACATTCACCCTTTCAACTGATTATACCGTAACAGTTTGTTCTTATGTTGTGCTGTCCCACAACTGTTTGATGTTAGAAAAGGGTTCACACGACCACAAAAATGCTTGTTTCATGTCAGGAGCCTGTAGTTTCGTGGTTTGTAGCTGTATATCATATTTAATTTTTCGTTTATTGTTTTGTATATATCTAGTTTGTTTTCTTGTGTGAACTGTTTTACATTTGTTATTTCGGGACAATTTATAGTTTGTTCTATGCGGTATATGTGTTCCTCATTATTTCATGGCCGTACGATGTTCTATAGTTTCTAACCTTTTACGTAATTTGGTATTTGACGGAGAGTTGTCTTATACAACTGTACCTTTATTTAATGGACATATCTTAAAATAACTCGATTAAAAAATATATGAATGAAACAGCAATATATCGACAACAGTAACCAAAAGACTTATATTTTCTCGTTTGACCGTAAAAGGGAAGTGAGGTTCGAACATGAAAAAAAATTTCAGCCGACTAATCCGACTGCTAAGCCAATAAAACATTTAATTCGTAAAAAGCCATGAAAGTCATGAATATAGCAGCTAGTAACGTAGACCTATTGCTTCTAGTATCTGTACTATCTAATATATGAACTTGACCACACAAACTTAATCTTGTTCACTGATCCACAAATTGAGGTCAAGGTCAAGTTAAATTTTTCGTACTAGTACTGTTGTTAATCCACTTGATATGTTTTCGATGTAGCCGAACGTTTGCTTTTTAAATTTTCCACGGAGGCCGGTATTTAAAAAAAAATCCGAAGTAATGATAGTACTAAGCTCTGCTACTCAAGAAGAAACAAAATTAAAATTCTGAATCTTCCTTATTCTTTTCTCGTAAATATAAAAAAAAAAAATCAGATGATGCAAAGTCTTTGACATAATTATAATGTTACATACAACCCGTTAACACAAGATGCGGGGTTAATGTCAATGAGACAGCTACTTACCAAAATGAATAATCAAAAGACTTCGAATTCTGTGTGTTGTATTTTTTTTTGTAATATTATTTGATTCATAGATATTTTTTTACTTCCAGTTTTTATGTTAGAACTCGACTGTTCTGCTCAAGAAAAGAGAAACAATATGTATCATTGTAATAAAGGTTGGAATACTTGTCTTAATTGTTTTTACAATTTTGTAAACTACTAGTATTGGATACCGAAAGACGAAAGAGGAGAGAGTAGCAGTCCGGAACAGAAATTAATGAATTATTCTATTCAAATTCCCTTTTATGAAATTATTTATTTAAAATCTATGATCACCTTTTGAATAATAGCTCTTTTTTCACTATTAACAGTCTCTAAAGATGCTGCTTCTTGGCCCATATAGCCATATGACACCATTGCATGGGACAAAAGTGGAGTAAAAGCACCTCCTTGAACAATGATAGTGGCCAGCATTTTCCCGATTGTCTTGTATGTGCCTCTATAAGTCCAATCATATTAAATGACACTTCGTATCCACTGTCCTCAATTTCTGTTAATAAATATAAGATTTGGTCATATCTCAGTGTTAATAAATATAAGATTTGGTCATATCTCAGTGCTTAAGGCTATAATTGATACCAATGTACTTGTTTCACCAAAAGTATCAAAATTTAAATATATTTGAATCTTATTCGAAATGGGAAATGTAAGTGTATTCATTATATATTTTAATAGTCTATTTGCCAATTTTCTATGTTGTATTGAAAATGCCTCTAAAAATTATTTTTCAAATGTTATAAATATAACAACCAGTAATGCAAGTCTAAGAGTTATTATAAACTTTTTTTAAAGACGCTTCTGTCTAACATTGTCGATCCTGTTTCTGTAACCATAGCAACCATAGTAACAGGGTAGACATTACAGGATAGACACATTTCTTCAATTTTTAATGCTGTGTTGTGAAAAGCTACTCCTTAGATGAAATGATAATGTTTTTCTGTTGTTATTTTGGTTTACAACACTTTATTTATACTTTTTACAAGTATAAAATTGGTGTACTAGAAATATCAATGTGTTGGTAACAGCATATACATGACAAAACTGTATCCACTATTTTTTTTCGCTAAATGTCTTGAATGTTTTTTCCCCCCTCTACACTATTATACAAGAAACGTGCTCTTGTTTAGTTCACTTTGCACTTTTGAAATCTACACTGACTATGTATTTCAATATTCATAGGAAGACACATTTAACTGCTGATTTAAGTAGCGGTAAGAGGATGGACATGAACTTCATGTAGACTGATTAAATTTAGTTTGAAGATAAAAATGTTACATACAATAAAAAAGGAGCTTCGCTAGAGTTATTATTAATGTTCTAAAAAAGTCCCTTTGCAGATATCAAGGTGATTAGAAAATAGGAAAAACTATTTTAAATTTGTTACTTAGACACTGCACACACATAAATCGGATTTTAATATATATTTTAATTATATCAAAATAGATCTAAATGGTGTTTATTATTAAAGGTTCTGACTCAAAACCCTAAAACTTTCATTTAAACACGTACAACTGCATTTTCCATGAGAAGTAAAAAATTGAGCAAGGATGTACTGAAAATTCGACATTTTTGGAAAATGACCCATAT
>JAASAO010000538.1:0-74623 GCA_017311375.1 Mytilus coruscus | reverse complement strand
GAGCCTGGATGTAACAAGACTGTCACTTTCAACTATATATGTAGACAGTATGATCTGATGCAAAGTTATTTACTTTACTTTTTAAAACCGGCATGAAATTTCAGCCTCAAAAGGCCAATATTTTAACCACTAGCTATTAAACAAAAAAAATAAAGGTAGTCTGTGAAACAGACAAGGTCAAACAACCAGTAATAAGTGCTTTTGATACAGATTCAGTGAAATCTGCTAAAAGGAATTCAACTTGTATGTGCATAGAACCTCATTTTTCACTTGCTTCATACTGACCGTTAGACTAAGACCATTAAAGCAGCACATTTTGCACTCTTATTCTGATTTTATCTACTTTTTTTGTATGTTCAGTGTTCAAAAATGAGTTAAACATCTACATTAGATACCACAAACACAAATAGAAAATCAGAAAAACCTGTCAGAGAGAAAGTAAGCATGCTACTTTTGTAAAAATATTGAAACAACTGAAAAAGTTCAATTTTGGGCATGTAGGCTGAAATGTCATTTTTTTACAAAATTTCTATCAAATAAAAGTGGAAATCATTTATTCTCATGTAGTTTGACAAATTAATACCAATAGATCATTCAGGGAAGTTGTCAAAGTACAAATTCAATATTTCCTGAATTCACCTCTTAGGCCCAAGACCACAATTAAATTCTCTATTAGTTCTTTATAACGTTTTGTTTCATTAAAAAAAATGCACCTATTCTTTTTGTCAAATATTTTGTGTGTGTAATGTACAGTACAAGTCCAAAAATATATCAAAGTTTCAGAAAAATTGAACGTTTACATCTTACAAATTTAGCCAATACACATCCATACCCCTATGGACAAGTCAAGAGATGTTCCGAAAACTGTAAATATCACCTTTTTGCACCTGGCCTAATCACTCTTTCCATATCAAAATTAGTTAAAATACAACATCCAAAAGTTTATTTCACCTCTCTTCTTTCATTTCCATCCAAAAAAATCTAAGAAATGAGTGAGGAAGGGAAAGAAAAAAAATTAAGAAAAAATACACTCTAATTAAAAGGAACTATATTCGTGGACAACGAAAAGCGGGATCCTTAATTGTGGTCTTGGGCCTAATGATGTTAAAGTAAATCTGTTTCTTTACTTCCACCCCAACGGGGCTGGAACCTGTACTTTTTATTTCTATATATAATTACTCTTAATATCAGCACAATAATGTTAAATATGCAAATTTGCGGAGGCAAATTTTGTTCTTCCCTCGCCGAGATTCGAACTCGTGCAATTGAGATATCGAGACAACACCGCCTGCACTGTGTTCAGTCTAGGTGGCCGAGTGGTCTAGAGCAAAATATATATATTCATAAGCAAATTACAAAAAGATGACAGTTTCAATTCATCACTTTAAATGACAGATACATACAAAAGTCAAAGGGTAAAAGTTTCTTCTCCCACTATATGAAAACACTTAAAAAAATTGTTTCTTTTCTTTTTTTGTTTTTCTTTTTTAGAAATACATGTTTGTTGATAAAAACAATACATGAACATGATGAAGATAGTAAAAGGGTGAGTCATGTAAAATTGTTCAAAACAATATTTGTATACAAGATACTTTGACACTCTAAGGCATCAAAATATCTGAAATCTTGGATAAAATTTCCCCCCCCACCAAAAAAAAAATGCACATTATGTATATGTAAATATAACTTGTATAATTTATAAGTTTAATACCAAAATTAAGGATGTAAAGAATTTCATTTAAACTGAGTAAAATATCTCCACATTGATTAATAAGGTCTCATGATTCTGAGTGAAAATATCCAAATAAATATAACTAAAGAATATACTCACAATGAACAGTTTCATCAAAGATAGATAAATATTAAATAAAAATCCTACAGAAGGAGGCAGATTGAGCTAATACAAATGATAATAACCTTTTTTCTAAAAAAAAAAAAACCAAAAAGTCCAAACTTGTGAACCTATTATTTAGGTGTTTTAATTGCACAAAATATGTAGATTCAATCTTTTTTTTATAAATCTATTTTAGAAGTATGATTAGTACAAGAAAGGGATTTATATATACATGAGAAACTCACACGTTTATAAGACAAACACTACACGAAATCTCGGATTTAAAGAGGTATGCAAATGTTGTGTAAATGTATTCAGAGACCGACATTTACATATATTTACAAACCGCTGCATTTAGTTTATCTTGTCTTTACATGTAGTAAATATCAACATTTCTTGTGCTTTACCCTCCTACGGGCGGTTATGAGAGACCGCGGTTTATAAAATATATTAACAGCTATAATCAAACCTTTTTAAAGTTTAGAATTTACATATTTATGACCATCTCAAAACTTTCGCAAATTTATGTATTTGTATACCTCTGCAAATGGAAATCTTTGTCATGTATTTTTCTATGATGTAATTTTATCCACAAATGTGTTTCTTTATCTAGGTAGCAATGCATCATCATTCAAATAACTTTATAGGGGATATGAAGTAAGGTGCATCTACATTTGCCTGGTCTATAAATCAATTCAAAATGAGATCTTTATAGGGGTGTAAAGCATCATTTCCTTTTGTCTGCCGAGACCTGTCAAATGTATTGTAAAGGAATATTTTTGTTGGTCGTTATAGTCGGCTGAAATTTACATGTATGCCAATTCAGAACATATCAAAAGCCTTTGAACATATTCTAAATGTATGGTAAATACATAGATTTGCAGACAATTTGCTTGATTGAGAAATGTGATCAAATGATCATATCAATGATATTTGTAAATATATTGGGTATATGTAAATTTGACTATTTATGCAAAGATATGATAAAGAAAGATATTTCAGACAGCTAGAAATGTATGGTAAATAGCTATATTTGTTTTTAATTTGCTGATATATTTGAAAGGTGCAGATTATATGGACAAATATTTCCATACCTTTACTGTTCAAACTATGATATGACAAATATAGCTGCTTTGGGGAGTGGTTTTGGCATATTGGTAATATCATTTATTATATTTTAATAATTTCATTTTAATAAAAATCTTTTTTCGGTTCTATAAAATCGGTTCTTGATCTCTTCTCTGTTTGATGTACTGCTTGAATTTCTTTATCCATCAAAATCTTCTATAGTCTCGGGATGTTTCCGATACACAGTTAATCAGTTATGATAGTTAATTCGCATATCATAAAAGGATCGTTTCTTTTGAGTACCTCTTTGAAACTTGTGGAAATGCACGAGTCATAATTCATTCTGTTTATAAAACATAGAATGTATTTATGGAAAAAGAGACATATACTACAATATGTATTATATGTTACCGAAAGAAATAATACACACATACAAAGCCTAAACAATACTAATTATGCGGCCTCAGTATCAAATTTAAAATTTAAAATCGGTAGCCTTTCGAAGGTTATCGAGCGGTCTAGCACGTTTTCATAAAAAGTTCAAGTTTCTGAAATAGTCTAGAAATATTTCTTCGTCGGTAGATTGGTTGCCACATTATATTTGACACAAAACACATCTTGAGTGCTTGGTTTTTTTTTTAAGAATCGGCAAGTTTGCACACATATATAACCGTTAAATCTTTTGACGAATATTTGTAATATTTGTTTTCCTTATCCGTTAAGTCCAGTCATGAGATGTTGAACTCCGTGTGCTTCATGAAGTGTCCTCTGCAAAAAATTTCTTGTGTGTGCGAAAGAAAATTAAAAAATTACAAACAAAGGACCAGTGAGTCACGTGTCATAATTGACACACAATTTACCAATGAAATCAAACAAACCTGATAGATAATATTATTCCATCGACGGGATGTCACCCCTCCTCCGATCGACGGGGTTTATCGGCGGTTATGTTAACCCGAATAATTCAGTCCCTCCCCGTAATCGATCTCTCCTACTTGCGAGAAATCGTAGATCAGCGGAATATAACGACTGAATTATTCGGGTTACAGTTATGTGTAACAAGTATTACCTTTTACAGAAAGATCTGGTCCGAAAAGATCAATAGAAGACCACAGCTAAGATGCTCTCATTGCCATTAGATTGTGCTGTTTTTAAATATGCAAAACCAAAATAAGTTATCGAACTATCACTCATTCGATATCTCATTTATCGCCTATTTTATCCTCAAATTTTACAGCTTTCATTTGTACTTTGACAGGAATCGTGGGTTTTTTTTTATCATGATCAAATTAGTAATTTTTTTTTTGGCAATTATTGCATATATATACGTTGCACACATTTTAATTGAAATAACACTGAAACAAGATCGAAAGTAATATAAGTAACAAAATTGATATGACGAAGTATATTTGTTTGAACATAATTCTTGAAGATTTGTAAACGACAAATACATATTACACTAATGTTGATCGGGCTCGAATCATGGAAAACCTATCTTTCAAAAATATAAGGCAATTGTACCCTGTACAACAAGACGAAGGCTAGACTTACAGTTTTAGCGGAAATTTACATGATTCCTGTTTAAATAAAGGGAATATCTTGCACTTCTTTCTTATATTTTACGCAAAGTATTTTAAAATAACTACATGTATCATTTGTCCTTTAACCAATGTGTATCATCGCCACCGGAAATTGGGTACCAACGAAGCGGAGAAAAAGGAGAAAAATAAATAAACTAGGTTAGAAATCCTTTGATTTATATAAATAAGAAGATGTGGTATGATTGCCAATGATACATCTCTTCACAAGAGACCAAATGACACAGAAATTAACAACTATAGGTCACCGTACGACCTTCAACAATTAGCAAAGCCCATACCGCATAGTCAGCTATAAAGGCCCCAAAATGACAAATGTAAAACAATTCAAACGAGAAAACTAACGGCCTAATTTATATACAAAAAAATGAACGAAAAACAAATATGTAACACAACAACAAACGACAACCACTGAATTACAGGCCCCTGACTTGGGACAGGCACATACATACATAAAGTGGCGGGGTTAAACATGTTAGCTGGATCCCAACCTTCCCCCTAACCTGGGACAGTGGTGTTACGGTACAACATAAACACGAACTATAAAAATCAGTTGAAAAAGGCTTAACTCATCAGATGGATACAAATAGAAATACATCTAACAAAAAACACAGAGTGGACGTGGCCGGGTACTTGTACATCCCAACAACAAAAAGACACTAAGTACAGATCTGAGAGTACTCGCAGTTACTGGCAGCTAGTTCAAAGCCAATAACAACCATTAAACCATTTCTACCGTTTTGATGAGGTTACCGCTTGCTAAATGATTTTCTGATAGATATATATATATAGTGCTTTATTTTTTTATGCCAACAAGTAGCAAACAAAGACAAGATGTTGGGTTAGACTTCAAAACTGTGCACTTGGTACCAGAAAATTTCGAGGTCAATCGCCCTCAAAAAGATGTTTTCTAAAGAATATTAGTAAAAACCAATCAAGCCTAGGGTAATGCAACTTGCTCATGTTTACAGATTTACAGTACGGCAACTTATTTTCCAACTGTATGGCAACTTGCTAGTTTTAAAAAAAAATATATGCCGTCCTTTTCAAGAAATAGCGCTATTAGTAAAAAACCCTAATTGTGCATTATATTTTTTACATATTCGAGTTTACATCAGATATGAGATGCAATGTAATGTAGTCAATTTTAGTACATTGAACAAATGAAAAATAGGTTTAACTTTTCTCCCAGTCATAAAATTATGATATTAAAAAAAAAATAATAATTTATAAGCTTTTACAATTTGAATACGATACATACGACAGCGGATATTAAATGTTTTGACTTTCTTTTACACTTTTGCTGTGTCTTTGACAGGCTACTCGTATGGTTAAATGACAGTTGTCATTAGGAAAGCAAATTCAAATGATATTTTACATACACATTTTATGTAAACTAGACTATTTGATCTTTGTTAACCTTGTGAACAAATCTTTTAATACACACTTAAGAATGACTCGCCTTACACTTGAATTATCCCATATATCATCGTAATGTTTACTTGGAAAAATGTCTTCCACATATGCTTTCTTTAAACAGGTATTCAGTTTGCCAAACAAGGACCAGGTCACAAAATATAGTTCTAGATTTTATAACTCAGTTTACATAAATCACTAGCTAAATGTCTTTTTCTTTAAAAAAAAAAAAAAGGTCTGTTCTTATGTTGTGCTGTTCACTGTCCCAGGTTAGGGGAGATTTGAGCGCTCATAAGCATGTTAAACCGCGCCACCGTATTCTATATGTGCCTGTCCCTAGTCAGGAGCCTGTAATTTAGTAGTTGTTGTAGGTTGATGTCTGTCATATTTGTTTTTCGTTTATCGTTTTGTCATAAATCAGACCATTGTTACTTTCATTTGTCAAGTCGTTTGTCAAGTCGGGCCATTTATAGCTGACTATATGGCATGGGATTTTCTCGTTGTTAATTGCTTAAATCAGCTTCATTTGGACTATGTTGGATAGACGTCTCATCATACCCAATCTCCTTATTTTATAAGTATTATTGACTTATTTTTAAAGGCAACTACAACCAGTATGCTAGTTTAAAGAACATTACTGATAAAAACAAAAATTAGTTTTAAGTAAAACACTGAAAAGGTACAAACTCGCGACTTGTACTGTTCGAAGTTTTTTTTAAAAATAACATGCTATAAACATCATTTTGAGAAAGTATTGATATCGTATAATACTATACAAGGGATGCAAATCCGGCTGCGGCTATACGGTATAAACTATTTATATAAAGCCTTATAATAGAGAAGATACAACCTGGAAACGCAATATCTTGTATACAGAACAATTGTGATGATATTTTAAGATTAGTATTTTGTATACATGCACTTATTTATACACTAGAGCTAGAAGTTATAGTGCATCTTTTAAGTTAAAGAAATATAGTCACATAAAATCTAATAATGACAGGTGAAAATCAGTTTAGATCCTGATGGTGTATTCTTGTAAATTCTTCGAAAAGAAATCCTCGAAATAGTAAAGATTGATTTGATACAGCGTTAATTTAGATATCTGCCCTTGGATACAGTCTGGGTACACCTGTCACATTTAGGGGTGCTTTCGTGCTTTAGTTTTACTTTTTTCTCCTTACAACATATGACAAAAAATGATTTAGCATCTCGCTAAAGATTCGATTATTTTCATATATTTGAAGGTTAAATGTTGATTTTTAAACACTTAACCTTATATATATGTCGAGTTTCATACCTTTATTAAGGGACGACCAGACCATTTGATTTTTTTTTTTTTTTTGGAAAAGGGGGGACACGAGGATTTTTTTTGGATTGATCATTTATTTGCTTATTTTTTCCGCCTTTTTGTACACATTTGTTTCCTGGCATTTTATGCTGCCGAATATTCATTTTCATCCTGTCATTGCCTGTCTTGTGCAAATTTATTTATTTTCAGTTCTTACCCGGCAAAGTTATTTATCATTCATAAGCCTCCTGCCGTCTTCCAGAATATCAAGTTGCAATCTCGTAGGTTTCAAAACAGAAAAGGTGTGTTTGAAAACAAAATAACCACGTGTTGCTGTTACTGTTAATGCAATTGCAAGTCGAACTTGTATTGAATTATATCATTTTATTTGACACACTATCAAAGTCTTGTTCGTGAAAAAATACTACAAAAAAGAAGTCGGGCAATATATAACCGCTCCCCCACTAGCCCTCAACAAACTCCTTTTAATATAGACCAAACAAAAAGACTTGAAAATAAAAAAGTTGTATTTTTCTATCTTGGAAATAAAAAGTAGTAGTTTGGACGTTCAACGTCCTACAAAAGAACTAAATATTTTAAGTCGGCGATCCCTTTGCGGAGTTTTGTAATTGAATTATATTTTATGCACTGACCGTTCTTTTCTTTTTAGGGGGCATGGTATTTTTCTCGGGACAAACATTTTTTCCACGACTTAAACAAAAAAAAAAAAACAAGCTTTTTCTCAATAACATATAGTAGCTAGAAAATTATTACAAAACGCAATGAATAATTCATTTCACACCTAATATTCAATGCAAACAAAGTATTTTGTTCACTTTCCTTCTAATAAGAAATTACTTAAATTATATATTCAAGAAATTTAAAATTTAACAAAAGATGAATGATCGGTGTTTTATTGAACTTTTGAAAATTCGCCCTTACAACAAATAAGACAACCGCTGCTGGTAGTATAAAGACATATGAATATATTAACGGTGATTAGGATAAAGTAACCATTTTTTTCTTTCAAAACACAACATCCAATAAGAGTACGCAATGATGACATTTGAATGAAATTAACGGCATATATTTTATGATATTTTTCCTATGTTGTTTAATTTCGCATATTTGTAAGCTGGTAACGCGTTGATATGTACACCATATCACCCTTGTTACTATCTTATATAGTCATTTACTATATTCATTTTCGCTGAACTAGTATACATTTTTTTAAAGGACAAGCTGAAGCCCGACTTCGGTGCGGATTTTCTCGCTTTGTTGAAGACCCATTGGTGGCCTTCGGCTGTTTTCTGCTCTTTGGTCGGGTTGTTGTCTCTTTGACACATTCCCAGTTTCCATTCTCAATTTTATTAATATCATCGTTACATTTCAGTATATCGCAAGACGCCGTAAAGAAAACAAGTTGTTATTTTGCAATTCGCCGTACAACGCCCTTCAATTCGCCGTACAGTAAACAATTACTGTTTTGGTCCATATTCTTTAGAAAACATCTTTTGATAGCAACTTTCAGTAAATATGATGTCTCATTATCATAATCTAAAAATTTGTCTGGAAAAAGAATGAAAAACAGTAAAATATCTGGCCAGTGGGACGTCGGAGGACGATTGACCTGGAAATTTTCTGGTACCAAGTGCACAGTTTTGAAGTATAACGCAAAATCTTGACTTTGTTTGCTACTTGTTGGCATAAAAAATTTAAGCACTATCTATCAGAAAATCGTTTCATAAGCGGTAGAACATCATCAAAACGGTAGAAATGGTTTAAATAAAGGATTTCTAACCTTGTTTATTTTTTTTTTCTCCTTGAATGCATGAACATTTTTTCAACATCAGAGACAAAATTATATTGTATCATACATGTCTCTGTTATAACAAGGGTTATCTGTATATTTTCAGACCACATACCAATGTTTTTCCTCAATAGTATTCAAAACCTTGGAAGACACATGGTGATTTTATTGCAGGAAATTTCTTTTATAAAGAGATAAAAGCCATACTGTGACGAATTTGAAGACAGACACTTCCTCCTGAAACACGTCGTCTAATAAACAACATTTACAGTTAAATGTACTTTAATCGCCAGTGGCATCTTATTTTTTTCTGATCATTAGAAAATTAAATAATGCATAAATGAGATATCTATAGTTTTGAATAAATTTTGCCGCTCTTCGTTAAATGTATAGCAATTCAGGAGAATAAAGTATCTCATTCTCTACCCCAACCGAGCAACATTGCCTACAAAGTATAATGTGTGGAGGGATACCCATGTATCTGCCTGTTTCTGTTTGCAAACGATATGCCAAACTTTTTTTTATCTTGAACTACATTTAGAATTATTTACTTAAAATAGATAATTTTCAAATTCAAAATTAACTTTAAATGCAGCGTAAGTATATAGTTTCCCATCTGAATGTTTTTTTCTCTGGTTAATCCATAATTTCAAGAAATCCTCTAATATTTTTTTTTAAGATTGCATTCTTGTTTGGTGATATGACACTGGTTCTAAATTTTGCTGTTTTTTTTAGTAAAAATTCCCCCATACCTCAATACCATATGCAGTAGAATGGTTTTGATGTGTGATCAAAAACGCGTATATGCTAGTTTTTAGTATAGGATAAACGAAAGACAATCTTTCTAAAGTTTATAATATGCGTTTGAGCTTTCCTTGTAAAGTTCTATTTGAGCATAGCAGAATGAACCTAGTGCACTTGGGTGTACACGTAAGTATTTGCAGTTTTGTACATTTCTATTTCATATAATTTATAACTAATTTTATGAAATATTTATCTGCCCGCCTGGTTGAAGATCAAGATTTTAGTTTTAGTTTGATTTATTGCCAAACACCATGCAGTTATTACAATATTTATCAAATATATCAAGTAAAGCTTGGAGGCATTTTGCAGTAGAGGTTAACAGAACTATATCAGCAGCATACATTAAGCAGTTAAGAGGTTCGCCATTTATTATCACTGAAACAGAAGAGTTCTCAAGATATTCATGGAGATCATTGATAAAAATCTGAAACAATTGTATTAAAGGGCTTAGATTGTCGCCTGGATAACCCCAAGGTTAATAAGGAGAAATCTGTTATGTCATTTCTGCACAGGCACTTGTCTCAGAAAAAAATTTCCTATATACCTTAATATAACACAAGGTACTTAACTTGCATTTCAGAAAAATGTCAGGTGGTGACGAAATTCCGTTATATGCCGCTTTCTAGGCTGTCAACCCCACTAAAACTTGTTATATCGTAAATCTAAATTGATTTATCTTTACAATGGTGTATAACATGTCTACATTAGTTGTCGGAATCATCCGTAGCAATCCTACCCAAGTATGTCAATCGTAATAATTTTGCCAACCGCTGAAAATTTGGAAATAAACGTCTCGCAGTAAATGATTAATTTTAAAAACTGTTTCAGAAAAAAACTGTTATTTTTTGTTTGAATAGAACTTATCACCCAGTTAGTAAACTTGTATAAGATACCGTGAAAAAAACCCTAACAAGTGTTATTTGTGGTATATCTAATAAGTTACGAGTTTCTTTTTTTAGATACAAATTTTCCCATGACGTCAATGTCATTCAGACTCTCTCTTGACTTTACGTATGAAAATGAAACAAGATCAGATAACTCCGAGAATCATTTAGACCTTCCCATAAAATTGACCAATCGGAAACCGAGATATATAAGGAGACGTGACGCGTTTATTGACAATTCATCAGCGGTTGGCAAAATTATTACGATTGACATACTATGGTTAACCCGAATAATTCAGTCGTTATATTCCGCTGATCTACGAAGGCTACATTAACGCCTGAACGTCTTCCTCGATAAAGACCGTCAACCGGAAAATTCACACCGCTATGCAATATGGGAATTTTGATTTAAGTTGGCAGCTAAAGAAGGAGGAGTTCCGGATGTTAATTGATGTTAAATGATGTAAACTGATGTTAATTGATGTTAATTAATTATTATCGGATTTGTGTTAATTGAACACACGTGTTTGGTAAGACAATTACAAGACAGTTGCGCAGACTCATTATCCTGATCGCCGCCGATTGGCTCTCTCTCACAGAGAGCAGGCGACGCGGCCAATGATCATAAGGAGTTCAAGCCCTCGTGTGGGAGAAAATCGGACACGGAAAGGGCTTGAATTATTCGAGTTATACTATGGTAGGATTGCTACGGATGATTTTGACAACAAATGTAGGCATGTTATTCACCATTGTAAAGATAAATCAATTTAGATTTACGAAATAACAAGACTTAAATATATCTTGTAATGTTTTTTTGTTTGTTTTTTCACAATAGTTTTAGGTCTTCTTGTCAGCAACTGCTTTAGGATACCTTCTTTTTCACGCATTTCTGTCGGCCTGTGGGTTAATTGCACCATATCTACTTATTCTATCGAATTCCATCTCGAGATCTGTTTATACACTTACAAAAACACAGGGCATCGTCGAAGATGATTTTGTAAAGTATGTCGTCTGTTCAAAATGTAATGAAATATATACACTGTCGGAAGCCGGAAAATGCAGAACATGCACTTTTAAAATCTAAAATTCATGGATTCAATTGGATATTTAGACATGTTAGACTTTCAATATTCTTGCGATTGTTCTGTGTATGTTACTAAACCATTTAACACTTAATATTGCTCGACACTGCAAGATCTATTCAATAAATTTTAAACTTATGTTAGAAAGCATCCCGTATGTATATAATTCTATTAGAATTTAAGCATAGTTTTTTATATACAAATTTTACTTCATGTTGGCTAAGGATGTCGCTCGATACCAAATGGACATTTAAACTCAAAAGTTGACACACTGCTTATGGCATTGAGTAAAAACAAAAAGCGACTCAAAGACAAACACCAGTTAACAAGTATACGACATAAAGATGAGGCTGTCAGAATGTGACAGTAAACCGGATTTATTTTACATTTATTTATGACTTCCTATTTTTATTACCGGATTTCTAATCCCGTTATCGATTTAGGGTTGTACTGCGCACGGGTGGGCGGGCGCGCTGCTCCAGTCGTTTCCGTGCGATAACTTATGAACCTTTCATCCAAAGTTTTTCAAATTTTAATATGTTGTTACTGATGACAAAATGGAGGTAGGGTTCGATATTGACGACTAACATTTACACCATTCAGCAATAACATTATTTTAATTTGAAATGAAAAGTTAATCTTGATAAGAAATGTTTTTAAAAATTTGAGCCTTCGATTGAAACAACTACGTGTACTGGGAAAATAGATCGTTATACCTTTAAATAGGATAAAGTCAAGATCGGAAAACCAAAAGGCACCAAGATTTTTATTAAAATTCTGAATTGTTTAAATACTTGCATATATCATTAGATTAAAACTAATACAGGAGCAGTCAGATTATTGAAATTGATGTAGTTTTTTTCATTAATGTTGGTCATTTTTATTCTTGTTAAAACAAGAAATAAAGAAATTATACCTAAAGTTATTTGCTTTGCATCGAATTTATTATATCTGCTATGAGAAGCTGGGAATCGAGAATGTGTATTATATACAAAAGACAATTGTTAAGAATTATTTTGACTGTATATAATTTCAACATATTTTTAGGTAATAAGCTTGTAAACGTATACATTTTACTTTTAAATATGAAATGGTATTCATCCTCAACAGAATTAAGATACGATGCTACTGTTTTAATTTCTTATCTAATTTTCTAGCATGTAAACTTTTAAATTATTTGCCTTTTTCAAAGTATTAACACATTTTCATGAATACAAATTGCATGTTTAATTACAGAAATGATCCCGATGTCTTTATCTGGCATATTAGCTTGCGTAATTGGTATATTGTATATTATCGACGTCTTCAGAACGTCTGGATTTTATTATACACAATTAGCGTTTGTTAATAACGGATATGGTTTTACTTTAAGGAACCATGTTGTGTTAAAAGATGAACCATTTCACAGTCAGGAAAATCCCTTCATTTACATACAAGTGACACATTTACCACCTATACACCTTTCCACTCTCCTGTCAATCATCAGTTAATTGACCAATCACATGTGGTAAATTTACCACATGTGTAAACATTTGGTAGCAGCACGTGTTGTCGGCCATAACCTCGGTCAAACATTCTTATCTAAACAGTTAAATTGATCTTACCTTTCTTGAAAATTTCACACTTAGATCGTCCAGATTTTGTTTTTGGGAAAGGAATTAATGTAAGAGGGTAGAGGAAGGTCAATTTGTCAACTTGAAACAAAAAAAAAATGTTTCAATGTATGAAAGTTATTAATAAATCAATTAAAAAGGAATATAATGGTAGTGCTTATTGTTTTTGAAATATTGTTAAAAGGCTATTTTGAAAAATAAAGAAATATATATATTCTGAGGGATAGTTGATTCATGCTCTTTGTTTATTGTATTATTAGACATTTTCAATTGTAGATATAAACATTCTGATAAAATTATAGGATCATGCAAAACACACGCTTTGGCTCAAATTATATTGAAATAAGTAATTATTATTCTCTTGTTTAAAATGAGAAAAGATCACAAATAAGCAAAAACTAAACTAACTTTTTCCAAGTCCACACCAAGATTGGTAGACTTTAGCTTGGGTTGAGAAAACGTATCGTTTTTATCGATTTGATCTTAATTTATTCCAGTTTAGAGTTCTTTCCTGAAGGACATCGTTGTTTTCATATTTTGAAGTACAAAAAGTAATGTTGCTTACAATTTAGTACAGTGTTATTATAATAGTGCATCTCTTCCTACACCTGAGATTCATGTAGTATTTGCAGCTGGACGTTTACATAGTCAATGCATCAACCCATTTATTATGTGTCTATATATGCTATAAAAAATATCAGTTTACTTTACAATGCATCGTCTTAGTTAAAGTTTCCGTTCTGATACAAGAATATCGAATTGTAAACCCTGCTGTAAAGAAAGTTATGAACATTTTAAAGCATTTGTGTTTTGTTATACAGCAAGATCTTAAAAAAAATCATAATTAACGTTTTCAATATTTTCAGTGGTTCTGGAGTAAAGCTTTGAAGATTTTCTTATTTATTTAAATAGAAAAAATATTATCGTTCCGACATTTTAAAAAGCACCCTGCTAGTTTTTAATGACATTTAAATAGTTTTTAATATCATTAATTGATATAATTAATGATATTAAAAACTAGCAGGGTGCTTCTTAAATGTCGGACCGATGATATTTAGTTCTGTTTTGAATTCGGGAAGAACAATATCTACTTCATCAATTCAAATATTCGCACGGTCTCTGAAACCATCAATACTTAAACTTTGCTGCAAAAAGTACTATACAATATATGGATATATTTTCTTCGTAAATGCGAAATAATGCACACATCTTACAGCATTTACTAGGGTCTGGATGGGGTCTTTCATATCTGTATTCTATGATAATTTAGGTCATATTTCTATGTTTTATATTTTGTGTCCATTATCATGATTATTTTCTATTCTGTATATATTAGACCCATTTTATCTGATTTTTTGGGAGTCGATTATTTTCTTTTTTCATCTTTTAGCTCTAATCAAGACCCCCATTTACGTTTGTTGTACATGTTAGATATAAACCGCAGTTTCGCAAAGCTATACCTGTGTAAAGATATCTTAACAATATCAATGTTTCTAATAACTATGTAGTAAATAAAATGCATTTCTTTGCGTACACGAACGAATCCGACGAATGTTTGCAAATATAAACAAACATTTGACAGCATTTACTTTGGTTTTAAATGTTTTATAAACCGCGGTCTCTCAAAACTTTACATACCTGTGTAAAAATATGTTGCAAATATCAATATTTATCAAAAAACTATAATACTGGAAAGTATTAGTAAATAAAATACATTTCGTTACATACATGAACGATATCGACAAACGTTTGCAAATATAACACAAACATTTGACAGCATTTACTTTGGCTGTAAATGTTTTAAAAACCGCGGTCTCTCAAAACTTTGCATCCCTGTGTAAAGATATGTTACAAATACCAATATTTATCACAATAACTATAATACTGGAAAGTATGAGTAAATAAAATGCATTTCTTTACATCAAGGAATTGTATATTTAAATATACAATTCCTTGTTTACATACATGAACTACTAGTATATCGACAAACGTTTTCAAATATAATACAGACATTTGACAGCATTTACTTTGGTTGTAAATGTTTTATAAGCCGCGGTCTCTCAAACCTTTGCATACGTCTGTAAATATATGTTGCAAATATCCATATTTATATATTTATCAAAATAACTATGATAATGGAAAGTATTAGTAAATAAAATACATTTCTTTGCATACATGAACTATATCGACAAACGTTTGCAAATATAACACAAACATTTGACAGCATTTACATTGGTTGTAAATGTTTTATAAACCGCGGTCTCTCAAAACTGCCCGCACCTTTGTAAAACAGTTATGCAAATTTTAAACTTTGCATACATCTCCCATCCGGGAAAGTGCATGCAAATTTATGGCCTATCTTTGCATATCTTTGAACTATGATTAAAGCTATGGAAATAAAATAATTATCTTTAGCATATCTTTGAGGACCTCCTAAATAATGGCAAAGGTATAATACATTTACATATACATTAGTGGTCCGCAAATATATCTGGCAGAAAAGTAGTTATATTTGTCAAACATTTACATGACTGCCCAAATTGATGTAAATCTGCCTTTGCGTGTAGTGAAAGCCTCTTACAATACTGGAAAAAAATTAAAGCATGTATTTGTATGAAAATAAGACAGAGAACACATAACCACCACAACTGTAAACAACAAAAAAAAATTTACATAAGACAGAGCAATTTGATATAATACTGGAAGTAAAAGCATATGTACTACATGACATAGAACAACTTGGTATACTTGAAACAAGGAATACAATGCATGTAATTCAGAAACACAACTTAGTATAATCATAGATATAATAGCCATAGATAAAGTACTCAGAATATGTCCCACTAAGCCCCATGTAGTTTCCTTTGAAATATCAAAAGCACGGCACTGCGCGTAGTGGCCTGTGATGTAGATGATATTTGCCGACATCCTCCCAATAGATTAATTACTTGTTATAATTATATTTAAATTATCGGGCACTCGTCTTATCAGCCAACAATTAATGTGCGTTACCTGTCTCAAGTAAAAATATGCCAGGGGGCGGAAGCAATAAGAAGCGTCTGATTGTAAAAGTTGTTTGGATTGTAATTTTTATTTGGAGAAATCGGTCAACAAATGAGAAGGTTATACTGTTGTCGATATAATAAAATAGAGAAATCATGGAAAATGGACTTAACAGGTAAAAAAAATTAAATTGTCATAGCACTTGCATCAGTTTCACTCGGAAAATAAGACCTGCATGATTGATAAGAGGTAACATATCGTTTACTGATGGTATGCGTGGTTAAGAGGTCGAACCGAGTCGAATTTTTCTATGGCGATTCAAAGAAAAAAGTTTTTATCGAGATTCAAAATAGTGAAATCATTTTTTTTTTATGCCAGTAGGAATAAATTATTATTTTTTTTAGAAAAAAAAAAGATTTTTTACAAGTGTTGAAACTTTCTGTCGTTACGGTATAACACGAAGTTTTTGAAAATAAAGAGAAAAAGGGAATACATTATACACTTATTAAATGTCTGCACTGTGGATTATAAAAGTTTGAGCTAGTTGCTTAAATATACTTACATTAGAAATTTCCATGTTACTTGATTTTATTGAATGTTATTTGTTTAAATCTCAAATTAGTGATAAAAAAAATATTATTGTCATGACAAAAATTTATTCTTACTGAGTTTCAGCTTAAATTTACAGTGGAAGAGGTATAAAACAGAAACTCGACTTGACATTAAAAAAAAATAATTTGCAAATATTTTATTTGTGTATATATAATGTTGCTTTTAGTATATCAGTAAAACATTTATCAACAACATCATTAAATATATCTTCTTGTATATTTTCCCATGTATTTCCTCTTATTCAAATCTTAACATCGGATATTTCAATCTTTTAAACGTTGGTGAAGAAATGTATGTGGTGGACATACTGAAATACATTAAATAATTGGGAAATAGCACAGGCACATGTCTCTGAATTTTTTTCTTCTATATACCTTTCCGCTTACCATTTTTCGTGCTTGTTTTGCAATTAAATAGCTGGTGGTATATTCTAATTGTCGATTTCATTTTTGAAGTAAACCATATATATATTAAGCGTTATAATGGCTATGAGAAAATTAAAATATAGGAGTTTTGTCCTGTGTCATTCATGGTTTATTTTCCCTTCCTTCTTACAATTGTGCTAGAGGTATTATTCATACCATAAATAAGCTATATACATATATCCCTCTGTAAGTCTGCCCGTTCAGTTGTCAAAGTCCTTTTTGTGTACTTTGTTTATATCACTTCTTTAATTTGGTATGAACCCATTTGTGTGTATTTTCGATTACAGTGATTGATTACATGATCGTTGATTCACAACGTTCAGTGGCAAATATTTGATGCATATTCAGGATTAATAAGAACCATGTAAACATCGGTCATCTTTACTTGCATTTTAAGCAAACATTCCAAACAAAATGCCAAGGAATTACACCGTGTATAATGAAAGGTATATACAAATTAAAACTGTATCAAATAACCTATTTTTAATAAAATAGTTTTATGCTCATATCGAGTAGTCTTGTATAAGTACAAAGAGATAAGGTGTTAAGTGTCATTTGTACGTATGTATCCCCTTCTTTTTTCTTTCTCGCATTGCTTTATAATAAATATCAACTTTCAGGAACTACCACGTAAATGATGTACCGGAAGATTACGATAACTACAGAAGAATGACATATTACTCTCCCGGTTCACAATTTATTAGATATTAATCGACGGCAATTGCCAATAAAGGCTAATTAACACCAAGTGTGACATGTATATAATAAGAGGGTGATAAAATTTCGGCAAATATCATCTGCTTTTGATGTGGGTTCAGTACTTTATCTATGGCTATTATATCTATGGTATAATGGAAACACAAACATATGTACATGAGACAGAACAACTTGATATAATACTGGAAATAAAAACATATGTACATGTACATGAGATGGAACAACTTGATATAATACTGCATTTAAAAGCATGTGTACATGACACAGAACAACTTGGTATTATACTTGAAACAAGGACATACCATGCATGTAATTGAGACAGAACAACTTGGTATAACAGTGGAAACAAAAACATATGTACATGAGACAGAACAACTTGATATAATACTTGAAGTAAAAGCCTGTGAACATGAGACAAAACAACTTGATATAATTCTTGAAGTAAAAGCATGTGTACATGAGACAGAACAATTTGAAATAATACTTGAAGTAAAATCATATGTACATGAGACCAAAGAACTTGGTATAAACTGTAATACTGGAAACACAATCATTGTAATTATACGTCAGGAAAAAAACCCACTTTTGTATTAAACTGGAGACAAAAGCAAAATAACATGAGATCTGGGACACAGTCTATTGTCATTATTCTATTTCAAGATGAGATATAACAACCTGAACAATACAAAAACAAAACAAAAACAAAAACAAAAACAAATACAGCTGTACACAGCAACGCTATGCAATAAATATATATCAAAGATGATTAACAATTTCTTTGAAAGCAACAATTCTAAACAATTGCAATTGATATCGTGTGTAAATTGAGTATAAAAACATCAAGATACATGTATAACAAATAACTAATCATCAAAATGTACAAGTAAAGTATATACACAACTTCAATTATATTCGACACAACTGAATTCATCTGTGAAGTAAAATTTCATCCCAGTAAGCAACAGGTTAATTAAAAGTATTTTAAAGGTGCTATACATCCCAACAGTGTACACTATATATACACAAACTGCTGGGACAGACCATAGTGATTTCAAGCACACTTTAACATTAAAGGACATTTAAAAAAAGATATAAGAAAATCAACAAAAAACCCTAAAATTTTCAAAGTGTTGATGTACACAATATCTAATTATTTTCACGGTATCAATTGAAACAGACTCATCCTCCTGAGAATCTGGCTAGGTATTGTATGTGATGGCTGAATGTTTTGTGATGGGATCGAATAGTAAAATAATTGACATTGCACATAGGAATTAGTGCTCAATAGCAATCCGTACATTGTTTATTATCCCCTGTGCTTTTGGTTAAGATGTCGAAGAACAGTTGGATGAAATATTTCATCGCCGAAAATTTCTAAATACAAGTCGTTTACATTTGCCAAATGGCAACAGGCGCAGGAATATTGTTTGTCGGGAATTTAACCTAGAAGACGAAACGTAATATATCAAGGATTTATAACTAACGTTTTTGTAAATTTGGAGGATTCTGATGATATAAAGGTAAACATTATTAATCATTATATTCTTTTTGTTTGTTTGGTTAGAGATACATATGGTTATTTAATTGATCTTAATTTACATGTATGCAAATTTGAATTCCTTCGAAGTTCCTATTATAATATTATTATATTTTAATATTCCGTTTATTTATAACTGGCCTCAAGTTATATACGAATGAAATAAAACGATAGATGTAAAGGTCATTGAAAAAATGGACCAATCAGATCGCTCGTTTCATTTCATTCATTGTGGGTTCTGTCAGGGTTTGAGGATTGGTATTCAATAGGAAAAAATCTAAAAGGATTGCTATGAAGGTCTGTTTATTTTATATACCTTATATGTTAAAAGCAAGAATGGCGTCAAATTCAGTATATGTATGTCCAAAAAACTTCCAGTCAGATGATCCACCATGAAGCAAGTGTCCGACTTTGACATTTCAATGTTTAGGATATGTTTTCAAAGCCAGAACTCTTTTTTTATTCCTTGACCTTAAATCTTCATTTCTATCTCATTATAAGGAACAAATATAGATCTTTCAAGCAGTGCAAAGTCCAAGAATAATCGACGAACCGTTTTTGATGTTTTTTACTCGGGAACTACCGAGTTATTATTTTCCAAACTTGGTATAAAAAAATATCTGAACTCCTATCTCAGGTTAATGTAAATTTAACTATTGATCAATTGTGGAATAGATTTAAAGAAGGTAGTAACAAAATAATAGATTCTAAATACACACACCCTTGGGCTAATAGGGATATAGATAATTTATGTAAAATAAAACGCAAATATAAAAAAAAAAGATGTGGTATGATTGCCAATGAGACAACTGTCCACAAGAGACCAAAATGACACAGAAATTAACAACTATAGGTCACCGTACGGCCTTCAACAATGAGCAAAGCCCATACCGCATAGTCAGCTATAAAAGGCCCCGAAATGACAATGTAAAACAATTCAAACGGGAAAACTAACGGCCTTATTTATGTACAAAAAATGATCGAAAAACAAATATGTAACACATAAACAAACGACAACCACTGAATTACAGGCTCCTGACTTGGGACAGGCACTTACATGCATAATGTGGCGGGGTTAAACATGTTAGCGGGATCCCAACCCTCCCCCTAACCTGGGACAGTGATATAACAGTACAACATAAGAACGAACTATAAAAATCAGTTGAAAAAGGCTTAACTCATCAGATGGACAAAAATACAAGTGGACATGGCAGAGTACTTGTACATCCAACAACAAAAAGACATTAGGAACAGATCTGAGAGTACTCGCAGTTATCTGACAGCTAGTTCAAAGCCACTAACAACTAATAAAAAAATCATGCATCTAAGACTAAATTATCAATCCGTACACATCCAAAATCCAATGGATTTAGTGTAAAGACGTCATAAACAGTCAGAGAAAAACATGACCTTGTGCAATGCCAAGATACAGGTATCGACAGATTGTAGATCCATGAATGTGTATATGTATATAACATAGTAGTAATATTTAGTTTGCTTTTAATTTACTGATAAAAAAATCAATATTTATACCAATAAAAACAATATTCAATGATCTTATTACAGTGTTGAATTGGTAACCTTTTAGAATAAGTTTATTTAAAGGAGCGATAAGTTTACAAGGATCATTTCTAAATTTCCGGGCAAAGCCTATAATAAAGCAAAAAAACTGGCGAACAAGATCATAAAGATAAATATAAAAAAAAATAAAGCTACATCTCAGAGGGAGATAAGAAGAGCTCAAAGTACCTATTTGGAGTTTCGCCTCTAAAAGGAAACGATGGTCTATTATAAAGTGACCCTAATACACAAGCAAATATCCTTAATGAACAATTTAAAAATTCTTTCACTACCGAAGATACATCCTCCATGCCAAATAAAGGTATACGTCCCCATCCCACCATGCCAGACATATATATTAACAATAATATTTATTTAAGTTACTTAAACACTTAAATCCCCATAAAGCCACTGGCCCTGATAATCTGTCAGCATGTTTTTTACATAATTTTTCAGAAGAATTGTCTCCTTTTTTGACATACTTTTTCCAAAAATCAATTGATTCTGGTAAAATCCCAACAGATTTGAAGAAGGCTAATGTTGTGCCTATATTCAAAAAAGGTGACAAGCATAACGCTATTAATTATAGACCAGTTTCATTAACTGCAATATGTTGTAAAATTTTGGAACATATTTAACAAGCAACATCCGAAAACATCTTACAAATGATAATATATTAAATGACAGTCAACATGGGTTTAAGAGTAAAAGGTCTTGCGAGACCCAACTCATTATCAGCATCCAAGATCTAGCAAAATCATTGGCAAATGGCAATCAAATAGATGTTATACTTTTAGATTTTTTCTAAAGCATTTGATAAAGTCCCCCATCAAATTTTGGCTCAAAAATTAGATTTTTACGGTATTAGGAATCGAAACTTAAATTGGATAACTGATGTTTTAGCTGACAGGCAGCATCAGGTACTTTTAAATGGTGTTAAATTTTTAAATTATCTGTTGACTCTGGTGTTCCTCAGGGAACAGTATTAGGCCCAACTTTATTTTTACTATTAATTAATGACTTACCAGAACATTTAACTTTTCGCAGATGATTGGTTATTGTATAGAAATGTAAATAATAATTCTGATGCACTATTACTTCAAAAAGATTTATCTAGTTTAGTGCAATGGGAACAGCACTGGCAAATGAATTTTAATCCTGAAAAATGTTATGTAATACATATTTCTAAAAAAAAAAATAACTTCAGCTTTTGATTATACATTGCATAATCATGTTTTAGAATCAGTAAAAGACAATAAATATTTAGATGTAACTATAAACCATGATTTTGACTGGGGAACACATATAAATAATATTACCGGCAAGGCAAATAAAACCTTAGATTTTCTTCGTAGAAATTTAAAAAAAACTAACCTTACGTACACATCACTAGTCCTTCCAGTCGTCGAATACTCGTCCCCTGTCTGGGATCCGTACAAAAAGCACCACATCACTCAGGTTGAGCAGATTCAGCGTAAAGCAGCCAGATTTGTCTATGGCGATTATAAAGACAGAACACCGGGAGCAGTTTCCAACATGATAAATTCTTTGTAATGGGAAAGTTTACATAATAGACGAATAAAAGCTAGATTAACAATGCTAAATAAAATTAATTGGGGGTTAGTAGACGTTCCAAAGGACAATTTAACAAAATCTGATAGACGAACTAGGGGGCAACATAAATTTCGGCAAATAGCAACTAATAAAGACTTCTATAAATATTCTTTTTATGCGAACACCATCTCTGACTGGATTCACTACCTGAAGCAATAGGTATGTCTGACAGCTTGGAATCCTTCAAAAGTGGCATATCCACTCTAACATTTGAAGGACCAACACCAACTTTTTAAACCACCAAAGCCACTGTACATAATGTATATATGTAATTCTATAGACTATTTTACTTTATTGTTTATAGTAATTTTAATTAAGTCCATAATTATGTACTTAGCACACAAGTTCCGGGAAGTTTTACACTCCTACTCCCGTATTCCGAAGAAGAAGAAGGTATGGAGCACAGGCACTAGACGTTCTATCAGTAATAGTTATCCCATGAGGACGCGGTGTGTCAGTGTGAGATCGACCCGATGGCCGGAGGCCGGAGGGTGATCTCACACTGACCCACCAAGTCCGAATGAGATAACAATTTTACATCCCAGCTCTTCTAGACTATATGAAAAACATTTACGCATCATGACATCTAGCTAGTTCAGAATGCTATACAATAATTATAATATACTTTATATATTACTATATAGTATATACCCTTTATGAGCAACGGATGAAACGTTTAAATATATTAGATTAACAGTGAGCTTGTATCCACTCGTCTTGGTGTAGGGGTATGAATCGTGTCTTAATATGCTTAAGGTCTTGAGTTCGATTCCCCGCAAAGACACTGAAAATTTAGCGGATCTTTTCGACATAAATTTTGAAAGTTAATCTTTATTTCCTATTAAATATTATAAGGATTATTGTGTGTTCGACATTCCCGCCAAAATTTTACAGAACAAAAGAAAGCATGCAGAACAAAAAACTCAATGTAGGTTGATCTGGGAGGGGTGATCCGACTCAGATCACCGTGTTAGAACAAAGGAGCTGGGATGTAAATAATAATAGAATATGGGTAATGGGAAGAAAATAGGGTCAATTTATGTGCCTGTGTATGGAGTAACATCATTGGCTGGGGGTGTCATTTATTTATTTAGCAAAGGCAGGTCAATCAGACCTTGACTTTGATCCCAATAAAAGTAAACCTTTGTCTGATTTGTGTCTTGCACATAACATTTGTACTGTATAACTGAAATTGACCAAACTCGGTGTTCTCCCCAGGCCCATAACATTTGTACTGTATAATTAAAATTGACCAAACTCGGTGTTCTCCCCAGGCCCTTTCAGTACAGTGGGCATGCGGTCCTATCAGGCTTGACGTGGTTCCATATTTCTTGCCTGTGGTGCTATAATTTTGTATCAAAAATTGGTATACATGTAATTGAGTAAAATCTTATCTTTGTGGTATAAAATTCCAGGTGAAATTTGACCAGCACAATAAGTGTGATGAGGTTACTATTAAAGAAATGCATATTGGGTCTCATATATGAAAGATATGATGCTGTGGGTTACAAGGAAGTAATTATTTACATAGGCGACAATGGTAGCCTTTTTTGGTCCTGCGTTTTCACTATCAAAGATCCATAGAAAAAAATGTCAAATTCTGAATTATCAACACCTCTGGGTGTAATTGAAACATCAAAACACATATGGTACCGCAGCTTTTTTGATAGAAAAATTGCATTTTTTAAGGGTACTCAACGGTTCCGGAATTTTCGAAATAGTATAAATGAAGAACACCCCTTGCTAAATTTGGCACATAAAATGTTGCTCGTCACAGAGAGTTTTCTGTAAATTTCTCGCTATTTCTACACCAATGGCCAGCACTCATTTCTCACTATATCAATTTTGATTTCTAATTACAAGGGCAGCAGAAAATAAATTTACTTCTACCTATTATCTTGGATGTAAAATCTAGGTGGCGCCAGTCATCTTTATTTACTTCCTTTTAACCTATACTGACATATATTGAAATAAAATCGGACAATCTTTACATTAATCGATTACTATATACCCCTGCTGCATCAGTTCAAATTTTGGGATTGAAGGTACAATTTTTCACCTTTTAAAATGACTTTCTTTACAGGTACCCCCCTTTGCAGAAAACGTTGCTTTTTACAGACTTAGGGTCATTGACCAGCTTATTTTGACTATTTGGCTATGTTTAAAACGAGGTGTTTGATAAATGAAGTTCGATTTAGGCCTATTAAAGACTTTAGGCTAATGATTTGATAACTGTGTCCAACTTGTATGTCTTCATCACGAATATATGAACACCGTTCCATAAGAGTCAAAATATTTTATGAAATAGACTATAAAAGTGCTGAAACTAAGAATTTATCATTGCTGTTATGTGTTTTATATGAATCGTATGCAGAATATTCAATTCGACGATACTAAGTAGAAACATTGTATTGCCTTTGATTTTTTGCCTAATTTTAATATTTTAGGGGCATTTTGGCACATTTTGGCCATTAAAAATACAAAAATTTCGCTAACGTCAGCAAAAATAAGCCCCCCTTTTTTTAAATAAGCATAAATACATGCAGTGGTATCGAGCATGAGGAGAAATGATTAAAGACAGAGTCATTGACAGAAGTATCGTTCTTACAGTAGGTTAATGAACCCTACCCCTTAGGCAGAAGAATAAAAAAAAAAAAAAAACAGTAAAAATTTGATATAGACTATAGTTTCATGGCGATCAGCAATTTTCTTCTGATACAGTTTATCACTTAGTACCTTATTAATTTACCGATCCAATTTCTATAATATCTCGAAAAATACAGTGATGCGCCAGAAATCGTTATTTCGCTATACTGACATATATTGAAATAAAATCGGACAATCTTTACATTAGTCGATAACTATATACCCCTGCTGCTTAAGTTCAAATTTTGGGATTGAAGGTACATTTTTTCACCTTTTAAAATGACTTTCTTTACAGGTACCCCCTTTGCAGAAAACGTTGCTTTTTACAGACTTAGGGTCATTGACCAGCTTATTTTGACTATTTGGCTATGTTTAAAACGAGGTGTTTGATAAATGAAGTTCGTTTTAGGCCTATTAAAGACTTTAGGCTAATGATTTGATAACTGTGTCCAACTTATATGTCTTTATCACGAATATATGAACACCGTTCCATAAGAGTCAAAATATTTTATGAAATAGACTATAAAAGTGCTGAAACTAAGAATTTATCATTGCTGTTATGTGTTTTATATGAATCGTATGCAGAATATTCAATTCGACGATACTAAGTAGAAACATTGTATTGCCTTTGATTTTTTGCCTAATTTTAATATTTTAGGGGCATTTTGGCAGATTTTGGCCATTAAAAATACAAAAATTTCGCTAACGTCAGCAAAAATAAGCCCCCCTTTTTTTAAATACGCATAAATACATGCAGTGGTATCGAGGATGAGGAGAAATGATTAAAGACAGAGTCATTGACAGAAGTCTCGTTCTTACAGTAGGTTAATGAACCCTACCCTTAGGCAGAAGAATAAAAAAAAAAAAAACAGTAAAAATTTGATATAGACTATAGTTTCATGGCGATCAGCAATTTTCTTCTGATACAGTTTATCACTTAGTACCTTATTAATTTACCGATCCAATTTCTATAATATCTCGAAAAATACAGTGATGCGCCAGAAATCGTTATTTCGCTTTAGGTTACAAGGAAGTAATTATTTACATAGGCGACAATGGTAGCCTTTTATGGTCCTGCGTTTTCACTATCAAAGATCCATAGAAAAAATGTCGAATTCTGAATTATCAACACCTTTGGGTGTAATTGAAACATCAAAACACATATGGTGCCGCAGCTTTTTGATAGAAAATTGCATTTTTAAGGGTACTCAACGGTTCCGGAATTTTCGAAATAGTATAAATGAAGAACACCCCTTGCTAAATTTGGCACATAAAATGTTGCTCGTCACAGAGAGTTTTCTGTAAATTTCTCGCTATTTCTACACCATTGTCCAACACTCATTTCTCACTATTTCAATTTTGATTTCTAATTACAAGGGCAGCAGAAAATAAATTTACTTCTACCTATTATCTTGGATGTAAAATCTAGGTGGCGCCAATCATCTTTATTTACTTCCTTTTAACCTATACTGACATATATTGAAATAAAATCGGACAATCTTTACATTAGTCGATAACTATATACCCCTGCTGCTTAAGTTCAAATTTTGGGATTGAAGGTACAATTTTTCACCTTTAAAATGACTTTCTTTACAGGTACCCCTTTGCAGAAAACGTTGCTTTTACAGACTTAGGGTCATTGACCAGCTTATTTTGACTATTTGGCTATGTTTAAAACGAGGTGTTTGATAAATGAAGTTCGTTTTAGGCCTATTAAAGACTTTAGGCTAATGATTTGATAACTGTGTCCAACTTATATGTCTTTATCACGAATATATGAACACCGTTCCATAAGAGTCAAAATATTTTATGAAATAGACTATAAAAGTGCTGAAACTAAGAATTTATCATTGCTGTTATGTGTTTTATATGAATCGTATGCAGAATATTCAATTCGACGATACTAAGTAGAAACATTGTATTGCCTTTGATTTTTTGCCTAATTTTAATATTTTATGGGCATTTTGGCACATTTTGGCCATTAAAATACAAAATTTCGCTAACGTCAGCAAAAATAAGCCCCTTTTTTAAATACGCATAAATACATGCAGTGGTATCGAGGATGAGGAGAAATGATTAAAGACAGAGTCATTGACAGAAGTCTCGTTCTTACAGTAGGTTAATGAACCCTACCCCTTAGGCAGAAGAATAAAAAAAAAAAACAGTAAAAATTTGATATAGACTATAGTTTCATGGCGATCAGCAATTTTCTTCTGATACAGTTTATCACTTAGTACCTTATTAATTTACCGATCCAATTTCTAAAATATCTCGAAAAATACAGTGATGCGCCAGAAATCGTTATTTCGCTTTAGGTTACAAGGAAGTAATTATTTACATAGGCGACAATGGTAGCCTTTTTTGGTCCTGCGTTTTCACTATCAAAGATCCATAGAAAAAAATGTCGAATTCTGAATTATCAACACCTTTGGGTGTAATTGAAACATCAAACACATATGGTGCCGCAGCTTTTTGATAGAAAATTGCATTTTTAAGGGTACTCAACGGTTCCGGAATTTTCGAAATAGTATAAATGAAGAACACCCCTTGCTAAATTTGGCACATAAAATGTTGCTCGTCACAGAGAGTTTTCTCTAAATTTCTCGCTATTTCTACACCATTGTCCAACACTCATTTCTCACTATTTCAATTTTGATTTCTAATTACAAGGGCAGCAGAAAATAAATTTACTTCTACCTATTATCTTGGATGTAAAATCTAGGTGGCGCCAATCATCTTTATTTACTTCCTTTTAACCTATACTGACATATATTGAAATAAAATCGGACAATCTTTACATTAGTCGATAACTATATACCCCTGCTGCTTAAGTTCAAATTTTGGGATTGAAGGTACAATTTTTCACCTTTTAAAATGACTTTCTTTACAGGTACCCCCCTTTGCAGAAAACGTTGCTTTTTACAGACTTAGGGTCATTGACCAGCTTATTTTGACTATTTGGCTATGTTTAAAACGAGGTGTTTGATAAATGAAGTTCGTTTTAGGCCTATTAAAGACTTTAGGCTAATGATTTGATAACTGTGTCCAACTTATATGTCTTTATCACGAATATATGAACACCGTTCCATAAGAGTCAAAATATTTTATGAAATAGACTATAAAAGTGCTGAAACTAAGAATTTATCATTGCTGTTATGTGTTTTATATGAATCGTATGCAGAATATTCAATTCGACGATACTAAGTAGAAACATTGTATTGCCTTTGATTTTTTGCCTAATTTTAATATTTTATGGGCATTTTGGCACATTTTGGCCATTAAAATACAAAATTTCGCTAACGTCAGCAAAAATAAGCCCCCCTTTTTTTAAATACGCATAAATACATGCAGTGGTATCGAGGATGAGGAGAAATGATTAAAGACAGAGTCATTGACAGAAGTCTCGTTCTTACAGTAGGTTAATGAACCCTACCCCTTAGGCAGAAGAATAAAAAAAAAAAAACAGTAAAAATTTGATATAGACTATAGTTTCATGGCGATCAGCAATTTTCTTCTGATACAGTTTATCACTTAGTACCTTATTAATTTACCGATCCAATTTCTATAATATCTCGAAAATACAGTGATGCGCCAGAAATCGTTATTTCGCTTTAGGTTACAAGGAAGTAATTATTTACATAGGCGACAATGGTAGCCTTTTTGGTCCTGCGTTTTCACTATCAAAGATCCATAGAAAAAAATGTCGAATTCTGAATTATCAACACCTTTGGGTGTAATTGAAACATCAAAACACATATGGTGCCGCAGCTTTTTTGATAGAAAAATTGCATTTTTTAAGGGTACTCAACGGTTCCGGAATTTTCGAAATAGTATAAATGAAGAACACCCCTTGCTAAATTTGGCACATAAAATGTTGCTCGTCACAGAGAGTTTTCTGTAAATTTCTCGCTATTTCTACACCATTGTCCAACACTCATTTCTCACTATTTCAATTTTGATTTCTAATTACAAGGGCAGCAGAAAATAAATTTACTTCTACCTATTATCTTGGATGTAAAATCTAGGTGGCGCCAATCATCTTTATTTACTTCCTTTTAACCTATACTGACATATATTGAAATAAAATCGGACAATCTTTACATTAGTCGATAACTATATACCCCTGCTGCTTAAGTTCAAATTTTGGGATTGAAGGTACAATTTTTCACCTTTTAAAATGACTTTCTTTACAGGTACCCCCCTTTGCAGAAAACGTTGCTTTTTACAGACTTAGGGTCATTGACCAGCTTATTTTGACTATTTGGCTATGTTTAAAACGAGGTGTTTGATAAATGAAGTTCGTTTTAGGCCTATTAAAGACTTTAGGCTAATGATTTGATAACTGTGTCCAACTTATATGTCTTTATCACGAATATATGAACACCGTTCCATAAGAGTCAAAATATTTTATGAAATAGACTATAAAAGTGCTGAAACTAAGAATTTATCATTGCTGTTATGTGTTTTATATGAATCGTATGCAGAATATTCAATTCGACGATACTAAGTAGAAACATTGTATTGCCTTTGATTTTTGCCTAATTTTAATATTTTAGGGCATTTTGGCAGATTTTGGCCATTAAAATACAAAATTTCGCTAACGTCAGCAAAAATAAGCCCCTTTTTAAATACGCATAAATACATGCAGTGGTATCGAGGATGAGGAGAAATGATTAAAGACAGAGTCATTGACAGAAGTCTCGTTCTTACAGTAGGTTAATGAACCCTACCCCTTAGGCAGAAGAATAAAAAAAAAAAAAACAGTAAAAATTTGATATAGACTATAGTTTCATGGCGATCAGCAATTTTCTTCTGATACAGTTTATCACTTAGTACCTTATTAATTTACCGATCCAATTTCTATAATATCTCGAAAAATACAGTGATGCGCCAGAAATCGTTATTTCGCTTTAGGTTACAAGGAAGTAATTATTTACATAGGCGACAATGGTAGCCTTTTTTGGTCCTGCGTTTTCACTATCAAAGATCCATAGAAAAAAATGTCGAATTCTGAATTATCAACACCTTTGGGTGTAATTGAAACATCAAAACACATATGGTGCCGCAGCTTTTTTGATAGAAAAATTGCATTTTTTAAGGGTACTCAACGGTTCCGGAATTTTCGAAATAGTATAAATGAAGAACACCCCTTGCTAAATTTGGCACATAAAATGTTGCTCGTCACAGAGAGTTTTCTGTAAATTTCTCGCTATTTCTACACCATTGTCCAACACTCATTTCTCACTATTTCAATTTTGATTTCTAATTACAAGGGCAGCAGAAAATAAATTTACTTCTACCTATTATCTTGGATGTAAAATCTAGGTGGCGCCAATCATCTTTATTTACTTCCTTTTAACCTATACTGACATATATTGAAATAAAATCGGACAATCTTTACATTAGTCGATAACTATATACCCCTGCTGCTTAAGTTCAAATTTTGGGATTGAAGGTACAATTTTTCACCTTTTAAAATGACTTTCTTTACAGGTACCCCCCTTTGCAGAAAACGTTGCTTTTTACAGACTTAGGGTCATTGACCAGCTTATTTTGACTATTTGGCTATGTTTAAAACGAGGTGTTTGATAAATGAAGTTCGTTTTAGGCCTATTAAAGACTTTAGGCTAATGATTTGATAACTGTGTCCAACTTATATGTCTTTATCACGAATATATGAACACCGTTCCATAAGAGTCAAAATATTTTATGAAATAGACTATAAAAGTGCTGAAACTAAGAATTTATCATTGCTGTTATGTGTTTTATATGAATCGTATGCAGAATATTCAATTCGACGATACTAAGTAGAAACATTGTATTGCCTTTGATTTTTTGCCTAATTTCAATATTTTAGGGGCATTTTGGCACATTTTGGCCATTAAAAATACAAAAATTTCGCTAACGTCAGCAAAAATAAGCCCCCCTTTTTTTAAATACGCATAAATACATGCAGTGGTATCGAGGATGAGGAGAAATGATTAAAGACAGAGTCATTGACAGAAGTCTCGTTCTTACAGTAGGTTAATGAACCCTACCCCTTAGGCAGAAGAATAAAAAAAAAAAACAGTAAAAATTTGATATAGACTATAGTTTCATGGCGATCAGCAATTTTCTTCTGATACAGTTTATCACTTAGTACCTTATTAATTTACCGATCCAATTTCTATAATATCTCGAAAAATACAGTGATGCGCCAAAAATCTTTATTTCGCTTTAGGTTACAAGGAAGTAATTATTTACATAGGCGACATTGGTAGCCTTTTTGGTCCTGCGTTTTCACTATCAAAGATCCATAGAAAAAAATGTCGAATTCTGAATTATCAACACCTTTGGGTGTAATTGAAACTGCAAAACACATATGGTGCCGCAGCTTTTTGATAGAAAATTGCATTTTTAAGGGTACTCAACGGTTCCGGAATTTTCGAAATAGTATAAATGAAGAACACCCTTGCTAAATTTGGCACATAAAATGTTGCTCGTCACAGAGAGTTTTCTGTAAATTTCTCGCTATTTCTACACCATTGTCCAACACTCATTTCTCACTATTTCAATTTTGATTTCTAATTACAAGGGCAGCAGAAAATAAATTTACTTCTACCTATTATCTTGGATGTAAAATCTAGGTGGCGCCAATCATCTTTATTTACTTCCTTTAACCTATACTGACATATATTGAAATAAAATCGGACAATCTTTACATTAGTCGATAACTATATACCCCTGCTGCTTAAGTTCAAATTTTGGGATTGAAGGTATAATTTTCACCTTTTAAATGACTTTCTTTACAGGTACCCCTTTGCAGGAAACGTTGCTTTTTACAGACTTAGGGTCATTGACCAGCTTATTTTGACTATTTGGCTATGTTTAAAACGAGGTGTTTGATAAATGAAGTTCGTTTTAGGCCTATTAAAGACTTTAGGCTAATGATTTGATAACTGTGTCCAACTTATATGTCTTTATCACGAATATATGAACACCGTTCCATAAGAGTCAAAATATTTTATGAAATAGACTATAAAAGTGCTGAAACTAAGAATTTATCATTGCTGTTATGTGTTTTATATGAATCGTATGCAGAATATTCAATTCGACGATACTAAGTAGAAACATTGTATTGCCTTTGATTTTTTGCCTAATTTTAATATTTTATGGGCATTTTGGCACATTTTGGCCATTAAAAATACAAAAATTTCGCTAACGTCAGCAAAAATAAGCCCCCCTTTTTTTAAATACGCATAAATACATGCAGTGGTATCGAGGATGAGGAGAAATGATTAAAGACAGAGTCATTGACAGAAGTCTCGTTCTTACAGTAGGTTAATGAACCCTACCCTTAGGCAGAAGAATAAAAAAAAAACAGTAAAATTTGATATAGACTATAGTTTCATGGCGATCAGCAATTTTCTTCTGATACAGTTTATCACTTAGTACCTTATTAATTTACCGATCCAATTTCTATAATATCTCGAAAAATACAGTGATGCGCCAGAAATCGTTATTTCGCTTTAGGTTACAAGGAAGTAATTATTTACATAGGCGACAATGGTAGCCTTTTTTGGTCCTGCGTTTTCACTATCAAAGATCCATAGAAAAAAATGTCGAATTCTGAATTATCAACACCTTTGGGTGTAATTGAAACATCAAAACACATATGGTGCCGCAGCTTTTTTGATAGAAAAATTGCATTTTTTAAGGGTACTCAACGGTTCCGGAATTTTCGAAATAGTATAAATGAAGAACACCCCTTGCTAAATTTGGCACATAAAATGTTGCTTGTCACAGAGAGTTTTCTCTAAATTTCTCGCTATTTCTACACCAATGGCCAGCACTCATTTCTCACTATATCAATTTTGATTTCTAATTACAAGGGCAGCAGAAAATAAATTTACTTCTACCTATTATCTTGGATGTAAAATCTAGGTGGCGCCAGTCATCTTTATTTACATCCTTTTAACCTATACTGACATATATTGAAATAAAATCGGACAATCTTTACATTAGTCGATTACTATATCATGTATATACCCCTGCTGCATCAGTTCAAATTTTGGGATTGAAGGTACAATTTTTCACCTTTTAAAATGACTTTCTTTACAGGTACCCCCCTTTGCAGAAAAGGTTGCTTTTTACAGACTTAGGGTCATTGACCAGCTTATTTTGACTATTTGGCTATGTTTAAAACGAGGTGTTTGATAAATGAAGTTCGTTTTAGGCCTATTAAAGACTTTAGGCTAATGATTTGATAACTGTGTCCAACTTATATGTCTTTATCACGAATATATGAACACCGTTCCATAAGAGTCAAAATATTTTATGAAATAGACTATAAAAGTGCTGAAACTAAGAATTTATCATTGCTGTTATGTGTTTTATATGAATCGTATGCAGAATATTCAATTCGACGATACTAAGTAGAAACATTGTATTGCCTTTGATTTTTGCCTAATTTTAATATTTTAGGGCATTTTGGCACATTTTGGCCATTAAAAATACAAAATTTCGCTAACGTCAGCAAAATAAGCCCCCTTTTTAAATACGCATAAATACATGCAGTGGTATCGAGGATGAGGAGAAATGATTAGACAGAGTCATTGACAGAAGTCTCGTTCTTACAGTAGGTTAATGAACCCTACCCCTTAGGCAGAAGAATAAAAAAAAAACAGTAAAAATTTGATATAGACTATAGTTTCATGGCGATCAGCAATTTTCTTCTGATACAGTTTATCACTTAGTACCTTATTAATTTACCGATCCAATTTCTAAAATATCTCGAAAAATACAGTGATGCGCCAGAAATCGTTATTTCGCTTTAGGTTACAAGGAAGTAATTATTTACATAGGCGACAATGGTAGCCTTTTTTGGTCCTGCGTTTTCACTATCAAAGATCCATAGAAAAAATTGTCGAATTCTGAATTATCAACACCTTTGGGTGTAATTGAAACATCAAAACACATATGGTGCCGCAGCTTTTTTGATAGAAAAATTGCATTTTTTAAGGGTACTCAACGGTTCCGGAATTTTCGAAATAGTATAAATGAAGAACACCCCTTGCTAAATTTGGCACATAAAATGTTGCTCGTCACAGAGAGTTTTCTCTAAATTTCTCGCTATTTCTACACCATTGTCCAACACTCATTTCTCACTATTTCAATTTTGATTTCTAATTACAAGGGCAGCAGAAAATAAATTTACTTCTACCTATTATCTTGGATGTAAAATCTAGGTGGCGCCAATCATCTTTATTTACTTCCTTTTAACCTATACTGACATATATTGAAATAAAATCGGACAATCTTTACATTAGTCGATAACTATATACCCCTGCTGCTTAAATTCAAATTTTGGGATTGAAGGTACAATTTTCACCTTTTAAAATGACTTTCTTTACAGGTACCCCTTTGCAGAAAACGTTCCTTTTACAGACTTAGGGTCATTGACCAGCTTATTTTGACTATTTGGCTATGTTTAAAACGAGGTGTTTGATAAATGAAGTTCGTTTTAGGCCTATTAAAGACTTTAGGCTAATGATTTGATAACTGTGTCCAACTTATATGTCTTTATCACGAATATATGAACACCGTTCCATAAGAGTCAAAATATTTTATGAAATAGACTATAAAAGTGCTGAAACTAAGAATTTATCATTGCTGTTATGTGTTTTATATGAATCGTATGCAGAATATTCAATTCGACGATACTAAGTAGAAACATTGTATTGCCATTGATTTTTGCCTAATTTTAATATTTTAGGGGATTTTGGCACATTTTGGCCATTAAAAATACAAAAATTTCGCTAACGTCAGCAAAAATAAGCCCCCCTTTTTTTAAATACGCATAAATACATGCAGTGGTATCGAGGATGAGGAGAAATGATTAAAGACAGAGTCATTGACAGAAGTCTCGTTCTTACAGTAGGTTAATGAACCCTACCCCTTAGGCAGAAGAATAAAAAAAAAAACAGTAAAAATTTGATATAGACTATAGTTTCATGGCGATCAGCAATTTTCTTCTGATACAGTTTATCACTTAGTACCTTATTAATTTACCGATCCAATTTCTAAAATATCTCGAAAAATACAGTGATGCGCCAGAAATCGTTATTTCGCTTTAGGTTACAAGGAAGTAATTATTTACATAGGCGACAATGGTAGCCTTTTTTGGTCCTGCGTTTTCACTATCAAAGATCCATAGAAAAAAATGTCGAATTCTGAATTATCAACACCTTTGGGTGTAATTGAAACATCAAAACACATATGGTGCCGCAGCTTTTTTGATAGAAAAATTGCATTTTTTAAGGGTACTCAACGGTTCCGGAATTTTCGAAATAGTATAAATGAAGAACACCCCTTGCTAAATTTGGCACATAAAATGTTGCTCGACACAGAGAGTTTTCTAAATTTCTCGCTATTTCTACACCATTGTCCAACACTCATTTCTCACTATTTCAATTTTGATTTCTAATTACAAGGGCAGCAGAAAATAAATTTACTTCTACCTATTATCTTGAATGTAAAATCTAGGTGGCGCCAGTCATCTTTATTTACTTCCTTTTAACCTATACTGACATATATTGAAATAAAATCGGACAATCTTTACATTAGTCGATAACTATATACCCCTGTTGCTTAAGTTCAAATTTTGGGATTGAAGGTACAATTTTTCACCTTTTAAAATGACTTTCTTTACAGGTACCCCCCTTTGCAGAAAACGTTCCTTTTTACAGACTTAGGGTCATTGACCAGCTTATTTTGACTATTTGGCTATGTTTAAAACGAGGTGTTTGATAAATGAAGTTCGATTTAGGCCTATTAAAGACTTTAGGCTAATGATTTGATAACTGTGTCCAACTTATATGTCTTTATCACGAATATATGAACACCGTTCCATAAGAGTCAAAATATTTTATGAAATAGACTATAAAAGTGCTGAAACTAAGAATTTATCATTGCTGTTATGTGTTTTATATGAATCGTATGCAGAATATTCAATTCGACGATACTAAGTAGAAACATTGTATTGCCTTTGATTTTTTGCCTAATTTTAATATTTTAGGGGCATTTTGGCACATTTTGGCCATTAAAAATACAAAAATTTCGCTAACGTCAGCAAATATAAGCCCCCCCTTTTTTTAAATACGCATAAATACATGCAGTGGTATCGAGGATGAGGAGAAATGATTAAAGACAGTCATTGACAGAAGTCTCGTTCTTACAGTAGGTTAATTAACCCTACCCCTTAGGCAGAAGAATAAAAAAAAAACAGTAAAAATTTGATATAGACTATAGTTTCATGGCGATCAGCAATTTTCTTCTGATACAGTTTATCACTTAGTACCTTATTAATTTACCGATCCAATTTCTAAAATATCTCGAAAGATACAGTGATGCGCCAAAAATCTTTATTTCGCTTTAGGTTACAAGGAAGTAATTATTTACATAGGCGACATTGGTAGCCTTTTTGGTCCTGCGTTTTCACTATCAAAGATCCATAGAAAAAAATGTCGAATTCTGAATTATCAACACCTTTGGGTGTAATTGAAACATCAAAACACATATGGTGCCGCAGCTTTTTTGATAGAAAAATTGCATTTTTTAAGGGTACTCAACGGTTCCGGAATTTTCGAAATAGTATAAATGAAGAACACCCCTTGCTAAATTTGGCACATAAAATGTTGCTCGTCACAGAGAGTTTTCTCTAAATTTCTCGCTATTTCTACACCATTGTCCAACACTCATTTCTCACTATTTCAATTTTGATTTCTAATTACAAGGGCAGCAGAAAATAAATTTACTTCTACCTATTATCTTGGATGTAAAATCTAGGTGGCGCCAGTCATCTTTATTTACTTCCTTTTAACCTGTGGCCTTGACCCTATGATGGTAAATGTGCTTAGGGTATAACTGTTCTCTGGAGAACTTAGGTAAACGGTTAACCAAATTAAGTAAAAACTAATTTAATTACATGTATGTGTGCCAATGCATTTTGGGAAAAAAGTTGAATGACCTTATACATTGATGTAATTGGAAAAGATATTGTACTTGAAATAATCAGCTGAAAAAAAGACAACAAATTTTACCAACAGATCTAGGTAGAATAAAGTATGAAATATTAGAAGCATAGTCTATCCTTTTTATACTGTCATTATTTTAAATGAGTTAGGTAAAAACTGATGGAAATAATGGGAATTCAGAAATTGATGTTATCTTTTTATTCATGCGTAAAATTCAACTGGCAGGGCCGTAACTACTGATGAGGTAGACGAGGTAATCTAAATTTCTGGCAAAAAAATATTATACTATAAGAAAATAAAATGGAGAACGTTAAGCATGCAGGTGTAGAACACATCCTCGCATTTTAATATCAAGAATTAAGTAATGCATACTTCGAATAGTAATTAAAGTTGACGTGCAGCTTCTGTACTTTTATTTCAATGTTAGGTATCGAAGTCTCTGCCTGATTACCATCGCCAGTAAACTGGCATTTGGTTCTGCAATTATTTATTATGAATTATTGATAATGGATTTTTTGAAAATAATCAGTGCGCAAAGTAAATCAAAATTGAGTACACACACTTGTCTCGCTTTTTCTACAATCAAACATGTATCCTACTGTAAATGGATACATGTTTGGTGGAACAAAATTTGAAGCAAGTATCTGTCAGCCGGCTCTGATAGCCTAATGCAGTTCTTCATACGGTAAATATGAAACAAAAACGGTAGATATGATACAAAAACGGATGTAACAAGATATATTTCGAACACTAATATTACAATTTTCGGCCGGGGGCCTTGCCCCCCTGGTCCCCCCATTACCTGGGGGCCTCAGTCGGCTGTTTCCGAGGCCTAGTTACGGCCCTGACAGGAAATATATAGCAAATATAAAATCTCTTAATTTAAAATTTTTATTATTATTTGATTTTTGATAAGTGACTTGAATCATATTTATTAAAACTCATATTTCAGACCGTCATCAAAAAATTTGCAGTATTTAATCAAAAAGGACAAATACGATTTTCTCTCTGAATATTTTGCCATCTACCAATTTCAATCGGAATTTTTGTGTTCAAAGTTCTAAATCTACAAAAAGGAAGCACTTTTTTTGTCATCTAGAAAATCAAAGTAGGTTTAGACTAGTTAGAGCTTTTTTTGGATGTATTAATTTTGGAATTCACAATATGATTTTGTCAGATAGACAAATCAAAAACCATGTGTCAACCTAACACAGACATGACAGAGGCACATGCAATGGTCTTTTTTACGCCCGTCAAAATTTTGACGGGACGTATTATGGTATACAAATGTCGTCTGTCCGTCTGTCTGTCCGGCGTAAGCATGTCGCACCGTTACTTGAGAACGACTTATCCAAATTTCATGAAACTTAACATAGTTGTTTCTTATGATGGTCAAACGATCTGTATACTTTTTGGTGAAAATAAGATTAAAACTTTTGAGTTACGGGACTTAGTAACTTAAACAGGTGTGTGTTTTTTTTTTTTTCACATGTCGCGCCGTATCTCAAAAACAATTTATGATTATTGCTTAAAACTTTACACACTTCTTAATTATATTAATCTTAAGATCTGTATACTTTTTGGTGATGATTCAAAATTTTATTTTAGAGATATTGAGTATTTTGTTAAAAAAGGGGGAAGGGTTTTTCACATGTCGCGCCGTATCTCAAAAACAGTTTATGATTATTGCTTAAAACTTTACACACTTCTTAGTTATATTAATCTTAAGATCTGCATACTTTTTGGTGATGATTCAAAATTTTATTTTTGAGTTATTGAGTATTTTGTAAAGAAAGTGGGAGGGGTTTTTCACATGTCGCGCCATATCTCAAAAACGATTTATGATTATGCTTAAAATTTTACACACTTCTTAGTTATATTAATCTAAAGATCTGCATACTTTTTGGTTTTGATTAAAAATTTTATTTTTGAGATATTGATTATTTTTGTTTAAAAGGGGGGTTTTCACATGTCGCGTCGTATCTCAAAAATGATTTATGATTATTGCTTAAAATTTTACACAATTCTTAGTTATATTAATCTAAAGATCTGTATACTTTTTGGTTTTGATTCAAAATTTTATTTTAGAGATATTGAGTTTTTTGTGAAAAAAGGGGGTTTTCGCATGTCAGGCCGTATGTCAGAAACTATTTATGGTTAATGCATAAAAATTCACACACAAGACGACGGGCGTATCATGCGCTCATGGCGCAGCTGTTTATTGTTTATTGTCAGTTCATGTAAATATGTTGGAGTGTGTGCAAAAGAGAAAATATCCATAAAAATTTAAAATGCATTGATCTTTCTTTGCCTTATATTGAACAACATTTTCCGGTGTTGATTTAGAAGTCCGCGTGTTAAATCTATAACAGTATGGAAGTTTGTAAATCAGGTGGGTAGCATGCAAGGAGCTATTTTCTTAGGTTTAATTTACACACCAAAGGAGAATATCGTTTGACCATCATAAGAAACAACTATGTTAAGTTTCATGAAATTTGGATAAGTCGTTCTCAAGTTACGGTGCGACATGTTTACGCCGGACGGACAGACGGACAGACGACATTTGTATACCATAATACGTCCCGTCAAAATTTTGACGGGCGTATAAAAATCAAAGTATGGTGTAGTTGAAATCATCCCTTCGTAAATTTTACGGACGCCATCACGAGTTGGTTGCCCGTTATGAAATATCCGTTTATCTGATGATAGCGGATATGTTCCTAATGTCGTAACTACAATCCCGTCCCCTTTTCACGAATGTGACCTGCAGAATCATTACCGGGTTTGTACTAACATGAGCAACACGACGGGTGCCACATGTGGAGCAGGATCTGCTTTCCCTTCCGAAGCACCTGAGATTACCCCCAGTTTTTGATGGGGTTCGTGTTGCTTAGTCTTTAGTTTTCTATGCTGTGTTTATGTACTATTGTTTTTTATTTGTTTTTTAGCCATGGCGTTGTCAGTTTATTTCCGACTTATTAGCTTGAATGTCCCTTTGGTATCTTTCGCCTCTCTTTTAAAGACATGAGTATAGTTATATTCAATAAATACCAAGTAAAAACACTTATGATATCAGAACAAAGTCAAATAAGTTGTTTTACACAATGTAACAAACTATTGCATAGTGTGTACGTATTTCAATTTTCAATTTTGTTTTCACAGATTTGAATTCAATGGAAGATGTGCATACCTGCACATCATAAAAGTGCAAAGTCTATGTTCTTTAACACACGTGGCAACTTAAAGTCTTTGGATCACATGTTTTTCAAACATAATATGTCATTTATATATTATGATGATTTCTTTGAAATGTTTTAAATACACTTCACATTAGGTAAAATAACAAAATATAAGATTTTGTGGCCTTGCGCAAGGAATATTTTGTCACGAATATTGAATACAAAAATATCGAGTTGTCCCAACAATACGCATGTCGGTGTGCTCGATCATACACATTTACCGACATTCATAGACAAAATGACCAACTTTAAAAAATTCTTGTGGCAAAACTACATTTTGGAACACGTTTAAAATTGGATCCTCATAAAGCTACATTATTAAGGTTTGATATATATTTTTTTCAAAAAAAAAAAAAAAAAATATGCAGTCAAGATAGGCATTTTTTAAGACACACTATGTTGAGAAATAAATTGTTCTATTAACAGCATATTTGACAACTAACAAATCATATATCAATAAATTCAGCTTTAAAATATATTTTATTTATAGTGTTTGTAAAAAAAGGTAGTTCATGGTTTTTTTTTTTAATAAGTTCTGGGGAATTTACAATTTATTTCATACGAGACAGATAGGTCTATGCCTCTTGAAAGAAGGATCGGTGATATTGAATGGTTCTAACAAATAGTGATGTGTTTGCGGTCATCTAACGAGAGATTTTATTTTTTGATTTCTAGAGTTAGCCCTCAAAGATAAAACGAGAAGCATATCAGATCACTGTTTGTTCAATTATTACTGCCTATCATTGGCAACGAGTTGTCATCCCGATCTTGACTTTTTATTTATAAATTGATTTCTCACATGTGCGTTTGAAACAATCGGAGCGTTGTATGCAATAAAAAAGCGTCTATGTGAGAGAAAAATCAAGAAACAAATTTCGAGCGGCATGCAGACCATAAGGTTGAGGAAGCGGTCGATTTCTCCAAAACAGGAGCGGGAAAATCCAAAGAACTAGGAATCAAATTGGTGCGGCTATATGCACGAATTGTTATTAACACGTTAAATACATCATAATGTAAATTGAGAGAGAGAAAAAAAATCCCAAAAGAATATGAAACAAATTCGCCAATGAAAAGGAAAATAGACAACTACAAATATATGAAGGGAATAATCAGTATGACAGATAGAAGAATGTTACATAGACGAAAGCAAAAGAATCAGTATAGATAAATAGAATATTTACGATTTGGGAAATTAAGTTATAGAATAAGAATACACAGACTTATGACGGTAATCACCTTCCGTAACTTTAATAGGTTGCAAAGAAAATTCTGATTAGAAATTGGTCATACCTTTTCTAATGGAGTAATATTAGGTCGAATATTCTTTAAATGTTTACTTATTTTGAGATAAACTTTTGTTTCATTGCTAACCTTTCAAGCTAAAAACTGATGCATTTTTGTGTGGTTTATGTGGGAATAAAAACTAACCGCATCAAACCCTTATATATATATATCAAGTCTTGGGAAAATTACCTTTTATGGGACAGACGATAAAAAAGGTTTATCCTTTAATTATCCGGTTCATTAAGATAAAACATTTACGAGCCAAATAATACTAGATGTACATACACTATAAGTAGCAAAGCAACCTTTTAAAATTGGGTACTGTAAACCATATCCGTGTCCAAACTTTTGTTTGTCTCTGAACACTTGAATGAACTACAATAACTAAATAGAAACACAAATGTACTTTCATATAGCTTTTATTTTATTTCAGTAAAGCAATCTCTCTCTCTCTCTCTCTCTCTCTCTCTCTCTCTCTCTCTCTCTCTCTCTCTCTCTCTCTCTCTCTCTCTCTCATATATTACCCTCTCAGGTTCAAATCCGACATTATTAGCAGAATACACTACATTGTTCCTTTTGATGTAATCTCTAGTTTTTCACTTAATCAATAGGTTCATAGGTAATATTTTTCGTTGCTGTGAAAATATTGTCTGGGACAATATGAGATTGGATCCAGGTAGTTTCTGTGGATACATCTTCTATTGCTTTCATAAGATCTGGCAGTATACAAGGTTCTCGGCAGTTTGAATAAGAAGCAGTCTGGTATCGTTGCAGGAGAGAAATAAAAACAAAAATCTACAAATAAAAAAATGAATAGAATTTAAATGTATATGAAACAGATGTTGAGTATGTGTAAATGAGACAGTAACTTAACAACGACAAAAGCCAAGCGACATCATTTAAAGAATTTCTTTAAAACGCATTAATACCAAGTGTTGACAGTGCTGTATCTTAATGTTCCGAATTTGGTATTTAACGGTTGTAAATGTAGTCTACTTGCTACATGTACGTATTACATGTACATGTAATTCTTATTCGAGTCAGATATAAAAGCAACTTTAAAAAGGTAGTAAAAGTTAAATATTACGATTCATAATACACTTTCTTGAAGGCATATAGAGACAATTTTCCTTAAATTCACTTCACACCAGGGTACAATTTTAAAAAGTCTTTTAATTTTTACTAAAATTCACAATGTCACAGATTCATTAATGTATTGTGAGGTTTATATTTACTATGATGTTGATATTTTATTCATGATCTAATTAGAAATAAGTCATGATATAACAGCTCAACAACTCAAACTCAATATTAACAGATTTTGGCAAATTTTGAGTATTTATGAAAACAGTTGTATTCTTAACCTAAAACAAAATTCTGTTTGAAATCAAGCTATATATATTAACTTTCGGATAAATAATAATACTTTTTTAGTTAAAGACGTCCTTCGGTGCAAAGTTTAAATTCAACATACAAAATTTGTAATAATTTATCAAAATGTCTTCAACAACAACATGTAGCGCCGAATTACATTTTTATTTATGAAAATACAAATAATTGTTGAAATGTGTTTAAAGTTTATGATAAGGACTCTTAAATGTTCCAATTTTCATATGTTTTGACCATCCTGCTCTGTTAGCGAAACAAATATAGTGGAAAGTCTCCCTGCCTCTTTCAATAACTGACCAGAGGCAGAGTAGGATTCAAACGATAAAATCCATTAAAATGTCATCGTATCAATGTTTTCAATAATCGCTTCAAAAGAATAAGCAGGGGAAAATCAAAAACTCGATATCGGAATGTCTTCAATAATTCTAGTTTTGACAAAATATACTCAAATAACGCACCATTTCTACCCAAGCACATTAGAAATTTTCGTTTTAGTGGTGACACAACATCGATCAAGGACTGAAAATCAAACTTTTTTCTTTTTTTTTCAAAAATATGCTCGACTTCAATTTGACAAATTTGGTTACATTTTTTAATTATTGGGGGGTGGGGGTTGGAAATGTGAATTTTTAAAAGTCAAAACTGAAAATGAAAATAAAATTTGTTCGTAGAATTTATTGTTAATGACTCCAAGAAATATTGTGTCAAAATTTTGACTTGTTTCAATAGTTCTATAAAAGTAAATGCAATAGAAATTTCTACTCTAAAAAAATTAATGGAGTTGGTGCGTTTCTTAAGTTGTTGTGTATCCGACGATTGGCATGGTTCTTGAAGTCAGTATTTGCATTGTCCTGTGGGTTATCATTTAACTGTTAAGACTAGTTCAGTTGCGTTATTGTTGTAATTTATAAAACCACACAAAATACAATATTCAGTTACAAGCACACTGTTGTAGAATTAGTAAATGAATTTAAATTCTTAGGCAACTTTTCCTCACGAAATGGAAACTGATTGTCATCAACAACTGAAGCACTTTCGAAAATAACAATTGTCAGCAAACTGATCTGTTTATTTTTGTTCTATTCTTACATATAATTGCGAAATTGGTATGTATGGATGTGTACAGATCATACTATAATGCAATTGCTAGAGCCAGAAAAAATAATTGTCCTTTGGAAAAACTTAATCTTATAGATAAGAGTCCGCCTGAAAAAAAATAAAATATTTTTTTGTAAATACAAAATTGGAATAAAGAAATGTGCTTCTCGATCTGAATTAGGAAGATTCCCCCTTTATTGCTTTATTGCCACGCAGTTACTTTTGTACGAAGACCCATCTGATTTTCTAAAATCCGACATATCCATTTGTTCATATGAAAGTTAAGTTTGAAGAAATGAAAAAAAAGCAATAAACAAAATTAAGGTATTTTTCTAATAATACAGGAAACATATCCTGTATGATATTTATTCATATGTTAGAGTAATCATTTGGTACAATGAGCATTTTTAAAATGAGCGTTTTACGAATGAAGAAAAGAATACATATTTAAGTATCGTGAAATTTACATATTCGACCTTAAGTTCCTTTCTAAGTTTCTTTGTTTTACTATGTAAACCCGAATCTTTGCTATGCCTAACCTGATCAGGTTATTATACATTGTTTATAATTCTCTGTCATATTTCACCATAATGAAACACTTAGCATTGATATGCTTCTATTAACCTTACATTTTGTGTTACAATGCATCTTGACCTTATGCACGAATTGTTAAATACAGGGTAAATACAGCTTCCGAAATATTAAATGAATTCGCCAAAAAGAAAGATGTAAGCAGCTATAAATAAATGAAGGGAACACTCAGTAAGATAAATAGAAGAATGTCAAATATAGACGAAAGCAAATGAATGAAGTATACAGATATATTCTAAATGTAAGAAACAAAAATTATAGATGAGCATGCAAAGAATTTTGACTATAGTCGCCTTCTATAACTTTTAAAGGTTTCAAAAACTTTCTGTTTTGACTACCCTTCTAAACATATATTTTTAAATTAGTTATGTCTTTTTTATTAAATAATAAGAAGGCCAAATATTGTTCTAATGCTTAAATTACATATTTTGAGAAAAAGTTTTGTTCATTGCTTACCGTGAAAACTAAAAACTGATGCATTTTTTGTGGTGTATGTGGAAATAAAAACTAACTGCATTAAACATGTTAAAGCCTTATATATCAAGTCTTGTGAGAATTCCCTTTTCTGGAACAAACGATTAAAAAGAAGTATCCTTTAATTACTTGTAGTCTGATATCAGACTTTTTGCTTCTTTTCGATACTATGGTTTTTTTCCATGGTTCATTTTAGTTTGTATTGGGTTTTTTTTTGCCACTTGAATTCAAAGTAAAAATTAATTATACATTTGACCAAAAAACATTCAGGTCTGTGAAGTGTGTAAGTGTATTTGTTTTGTTTTTTTTAAACCAATTTCTTTCTTGTATTTTGATTTTAGGACTTCAAATTGTCTGGGGAAAAAAAAATTAGTGAAATTGTCAAAATAGCCGCTTGCAATTTAAGTAACAGTTGTTTATCCAGAAAGATATTTTGCTACATGATAAAATATGTTAATATGGGAAAAAAGTAAAATAACAAAAATACTGAACTCCAAGGAAAATTCAAATCGGAAAGTCCCTTATAAAATGGCAAAATCAAAAGCTCAAACACATCAAAGAAACATCGTTTCACGGAAGGCTGCTTCTGGCTATATCATTTTGTTTCGAACAGATCATGTGTAAAACTCGGAAAGGGGGGCATACTTCAATCCTTTTATGGTCGGGGTGTGCACTGAGACATTAATCACTCCACCTTTTTCAATAATTTTGAACATTAAAAAATACACACCCATATACAACCATACCCTTTTATATTTTTTTTACAAACAATAGACCGATTACGGTATTTATAGAAAATATGTTAGATTTGACAAATATCTGATACATTTATGATTGTGGTTTTAGACACATCTTTTATAAATACTGATCATCTGATTCAGTTGCAGATATTTATCATATAATCGGCAATTAACCTTACCATATATTTTATCTTATTCTATATTTCTCGCCCCTATCATACATTACTGTAGGTATCTTGTAATAGCGACTTATTCAAAACGGCTCATCTTTTCCATTCTGTATTTTAAAACGAAAAGTTTGTTTTGAGTAATGAGAATTAAAAATAACTCCCAAAAACATTTCAAACTTAACACTTGCACACATTTCTTTGTATTAAAGAAGAGGATCAAATCTTTACATTTCTACAATCAAAATTTGAAAAATTGCCCCCCCGCCCTCCCCAAAAAAAAAACAAAACAAAACAAAACAAAAGTGACATGCAATTTCCATTATATATTTATACCTTAGAGATTGTTCAGACGTCAGATAGACACAGAGTTTGGTATCGGAAATCTAAAAGAACAACAACAAGTCCCAAAAACTGAAAGAAGTCCCAGTAATAAACAGGAAAAGATGATACAATGAGCGCAATCAAAACCATACGCTAATACTAATTAAAAAAAACAACAAAAGGGCCAAAATGAAAAAAAAAAAAAAAAAAAAGACACAGACAGAAAACTAATATTCCACAAACCACTACACAGAAATTAAACCGGGAGGCGAACTAATGTGCTCTGGAAGGGTAAGCAGTAGTGCTACATGTAGTTCCATGAGTGACACCATTCGAGTTACTTTAGTTATAGCTGATGATTCATAACCGATAATATCGGATTACACAATAGCCCATTGGAATTTGTTCCTGTTAAAGTAAGACATTATCATATTTATAGACAATTTAAAAACAGTTGTAAACACACCGACAGAGAGGGAAAAAGCTAACCATGACATTGATAAACGCTGATGAATACCTAACTCCAATTTAACCCGGGGGTATCAAGTGTTGCACGACAGGTAGCTTATTATCCTGCACTATATGTGGCTTTCTTTTCAATTGGCCTGTCTACCTATATATCGGTTGAAATTGAGTTATTTCTCTTTTGTCCTGACGATGATTGGCTTTTAATTTGATTGCTTACACATATTGTTACCACATGTAGTTTTTAGTCCGATAAAAATCGGTGAAGGAGTATATGTCAAACAGACTCAACCAATAATAGATATGACTTTGTTTATACCGTACAAAAATAATGTATACTTACTCGAAAATAAAAGTCCTTGGTTCAGTCAGAAGTAGGATAGAAATGTTAGTGTGTTGTGTTATTTTATATGTTTTCCATTGACATTTGGCATCTGTTTTTTATTTTTTTTATTTAACCTAATGGTTTAGTATTTAAAGAGTCAAAAGATACCAAAGGCAAAATACAAAATCATAAGTCGAAGAAAAACAGAAAGAAAATATCATTGCCACCAAGAAAAAACGATGAAATGACAAACAAATCACTACACAGAAAAGTTAAGATATAGCAACACGAACCAAATCAAAAACGGTGACTGATCTCATGTGTTCCGAAAGGGTAAGCAGATCCTGGTCAATTATGCGAAATGTCGCATTCAGTGATGTTACAATCAATGAAAAGGGACTAGATTTGAGATTTTTTGGCGGTCAACCAAATCATGATAACGTCCATAATTTTTTTCCAAAGCGTTATATCTGTTACATAAGCAGTCTCGGGGTAAGATTGAACGAGTTTATTTTGACACTAATTTATTGGCATGTATAAATAAAAGAAGAATTGATGTAAACGTCAATGAGTCAACACCCCAACGACAATAATAAGATAATCACATCACACACAAATAAGTAAACTGCATTGAGAGGGCAACATACAGTCTAAAACAATAGACAAGCATCTGTGCAATATATCAAGCTCTGTATGTGTATTTTTCCCCCTTTGAAAGATCGGCAACAAAGAGGACAGATAAAGTAATTTCCAAAAAAAAAAAAAAATTAAAAAATTAAGACTTAAACAATATGCAAAAATAACGAAAATATAGTAATAAAGTGACTATCACAGAGACGCCAAGATAAAGAGTTAATAATACAAGTTTGTTTAAGGCCGTACGGTAACCTATAGTTGTTAACTTCTATGTCATTTTGGTCTCTGGTGGAGAGTTGTCTCATTGGCAATCATACCACATCTTAATTGTATACTTGGTTGAGAATATTAAGGTGAAGCATATCTTTTTAGATGTAATTGGTGTGGGAACTGGCTGTTGTCTCACTAACTTAAAATACAAGTTCAAAGTTTATTTGATTGTATTCAGTTTGTGAATTAATCGGCCTTACTTTACACATCAATAATCCGTATAAAAAAGTTTTTAATCATATTATGAAAAAAGTAAAACAACAAAAATACCGAACTCAAAGGAAAATTCAAAACGGAAAGTCCCTTAACAATTGGCAAAATCAAAAGCTCAAACACATCGAGAAAATCCCGCACCCGGAGGTGGTCCTCAACTGGCCCCTAAATAAAAATGTGTACTAGTTCAGTGAAAATGGACGTCATACTAAACTCCAAAACATATAAATGAACTAAAATTTAAAAAAAAACATACAAGACTAACAAAGGCCAGAGGCTTCTGACTTAGGACAGGCGCAAAAATGCGGCGGGGTTAAACATGTTTTGTGAGATCTCAACCCTCCCCCTATACCTCTAGCCAATGTAGAATAAAGAAACACACAGCGATACACACAGTAAAACTCAATTCAAAAGAAATCCGAGTCCGATGTCAGAATAGGTAACAAAAGAAACAAAGCAAAGTGGCAATGATACATAAATTAACAAAGGACTACTAGGAGTTACTACAATCCAGCTCCAGACCTCAATTAAACTGATTGAAAGATTATGTCTTCCTCATATGAAAATCAAGTACAATCCCTCCCGTTAGGGGTTTAGTATCATACCATCATAAAATATATGAGAAGAACATAACCCGTATCATGCCAACAACTGGTTTTAGAATAAATGTGTTTATTTCCGATGCAAAGACCCTATGAGTGAATCAATATTAATACCAAAATATGCAATCCTTAATGACTTGACAACAGTATCGTAACTATATCCCTTCCGAATAAGTCTGTTTAAAGGTTTGGTTAGCTTTGAGGTAAATGCCGACATTTTTGTGCTTTGTAAAGAATATTACCATAAAATATTGGATGTGAAATACCTGAACGTATAAGATGTCTGCATGTTAATTTATATTTACGAATGATGTCCTTGTACCGATGAGTAAATGTTTTGACTAGTTTGTGATATCGAAAACCCTGGTGTAATAATTTTTCAGTAATACAGAGATTATTTTCGTTAAAATCAAATACGTGGTTACATACACAAGCGAATCGAACTAGTTGAGATATATAAACACCATAAGATGGTGACAAGGGAACATCACCATCCAAAAATAGATACTTAACAATAGGAAATGAAAAATCATCTCTTTTGTCATAAATTTTGGTATTAAGCTTCCCGTTAAAGATATAGATATCAAGATCCAGGAAAGGGCAGTGTTCATTGTTAGTATTAGCTTTTTTTAAAGTCAGTTCGGCAGGATAAATCTCTTTAGTGTACATACTGAAGTCGTCATTATTGAGAGCCAATATATCATCTAAATATCTAAAAGTGTTTTTAATTTTTTGAATCAGATGTTGTTTCGATGGGTCTTTGCTGATTTTAATCATAAATTGTAAACCAATTTATAAAAATTTGAAAAAAAACACCAGATAACCCTATGGCAAAAATTAAAGAAGATGAGACAAAAAACACAATCACTAAAACACTATATAGAAAACAAGATTGGGCAACACGAAAAAAAAAACTAAAGAAAATCCCTAAACGGTAGTCCCTGAAGTACTCGGAAAGGGTCAGCAATTCATTCTCCATTTTGACACCCGTCGAATAACTCCTGTTATAATCACTTGGTGGGCGCTATTCGATGATGAGGTATATAATATAAATATGCTCCATACAATGTTGCTGTTGGAATGTTGCTGTATAGAAATAAAGTTCACATGTTGAAAATTTGAAATCATTTCTCTTTGTCATAAAAGTTATGTTTGTCTTTTTATTTTTGGCCATGGCGTTGTCAGTTTGTTTTCGATCTATGAGTTTGACTGTCCCTCTGGTATCTCTCGTCCCTCTTTTAGTTCTCAAAACCTACCCTCAATGTCAATTTCTGTTTATTAGTAAAAATATATGAAACAGACTGATCTGAATCTATGGTTTCCTTTATTCTCATGTTATATGGAATGGATACGATCAACATATTCGCCAAAATGAAATAATTCAATGGAAAGGCGCTTGAAGTTGAAGATATCGGAAAAGTCGTTGATTATCCTATATGCTTTGCTCAAGTCAAATTGTCACGTTTTAAATATTTCGCAGGACAACCCTCAAACAAGCCATAACAAATCAAAAAGTTACAACGGCCCATTTCCTAAACAACACCGACTTTGGGTTTCGGACTGGAAAATGCCATGACGATCGTTGCATGTTTTTATTTCTCTTATTCTTAAAAATTTATCCTTTTCCTGACCCGTTGCTTATTTTTATTTAATCAACGTGTGGTTTGTTTGATTAAGAAATAATTCATGGCAGCGGTAAATTTGTTTTCATTTAACCATGTATTGGGCATTTATATTCGATTATTTTATCCCGATCGACAGCGAGGGGTAAAATATGAATTCAAATGCCCAACCCATGGTTAAATGAAAACAAATCTACGGCTGGCATAAATTATTTCAATTCTAATAGGACAAATTCTGTGATTTTGTCAACTGTGAAAGCCCTATACACACGATGCTGTTTTGGCTGTTCCGTTTTACCCCACATATAGTAGTATTCATAATATAATATTATTCAATAATAAATGGAAAAAAAACTCACAGTCTTCACCTAAATTTGTACTTTGTGTGTTATTTTATTACATTCTTAGGCGCACAAGAAGCCTTAAAAAACCCGATGTTTATATTTGACGCCGGAAGCATACATACACGTCACATTGTTTAGTTGCCAAAGACGATAACATCATTTCGCGGAATTTTCGTTTTATGACACTTTACATCGAAATAATAACTGAAATGGATCGATTTGTTTATTTTGCATCAGAATATAGATAACTGTACTGATTCGAAGCTTGGACTACGTCAAAGTGGGATTTACTGTCAAATATTTAGTTTACCTGGTCGTATAAATAAGATGGGCGTAACGCGGAACAGCCAATTTTGTGTATATACGTCTGCCCTAAAAGTAGATATACTGTTATTATACTGGTTGACGATGTATATATATATGTCGTCATATTAGACACTCAGTTCTTCATTTGTCAAGATTCGATTAAATCTTTTTGCCTTTCTCTTGATTTCCTATTGTGATGTCATGAAAAAAGGTGACCATGCCTAATGACGTCACATAGAAAGAACAAATCTTTTTACAGATCATTCAAAAAGAATTGAGTCTGTCTGCATCTGATAGTTATAAAATCATTAGAGAAACAGATTCCACCCCAACTCTTGTGCAATACGATATTTATCAACTCTCTATACAGTGTTAGAATCTATATTTATCAATTTCAATCGGCTGAAATTAATGTCGAGGTCATATTTATATGATGATAATTTTAATGGGATTTTGATAATTTAGGGTATGAGAAGAAATAGCGAATCACTCAATTATTTCAAAATGTTGTTACCATTCACAACATAGAAGGAATGTTTCGTTATTTTATACCATAAACTGAAGCCATGAGTTGCAACATTCAGAATTTTCATCGATAGCGAACTTTACTCGAAAAGATTAAAAATTCGTTATATAAATAAAAATCAAAGATGAATAAAAAACACTCTTATCTATTTTAGTCTTGCATTTTCAACTCGAAAACTTAGACTTCTTTTAATTTGGCAATAATATAAAAACGGACTATTATATTTCTAGATTTAATTTTAAATTTTGAGCCTTTAAGCAAATTTTAATGAAAATGTCATGTATTCTGTGTTCGATTCATTGAATGAATATATAGTAACAATATGTTAAATTTTTCTTCTTTCTTTTGATGATAACTTCAATTATTAGGAAAAAGATAGTTTAAAGGTAAAAAAATATTATTAGAACAAATGTATATACAGTTTAATTACAAATTGTTTTGCACCTTAAGAATATCACTTTTCCAATGAAAATTAAATTGAAATAGAATAGAATAATAAGGAAAATGGTATACATAAGTCTTGAAATAACTTGAAATTAGAAAAAATATATATGTTTTAAAATTACCGAAATGGACTGTTTTATAAAAACACTTTGTGAAATGTTGTATAAATATATGTGTGCTTAATTTATATATAATTGTGACATGTGCTTATTGTTGTTCTTTATTTTAAAATCTAATCATATGTTTGTTTACCTGATTATTGGGAGATAAATCCATTTACGCCAAAAATGCGTCCTGTTGTGCCACAACTCATTTGCGCCAATAATACGTATGCTCTTCTAGGTTTTAGAATCCATTATATCATTTGAGTCAAACATTAAGTATAATATTATGCTATTTCATTGATAAAATTTCATTTTAATTTTCACTAAGAAGATGTTTTAGAGAAAAATACCCAAAAATCGAAATGAAAGCAAGTGACGACACCACTTGAATGTACCATCAATTCATACAACGTATACATCCCAACAGAAAAGTTTCAAAGAATCTTCAAATCATGCAACAATTACAATCATACCATTAAAGAAAACGAAGTTGTCAATACAATTCTAAAATATTTTTTCTGAAATTGTTTTTAGTTCTCTTTTTTTAGTTTTCTTTCAATAAAAGCAGTAAAGCAGTTCTACAACACCACCTTATAAATGTCAATTCTTCTGTATGCTACAATACTCCAATTTATTCCACAAAGTATTTGCTAAAGATATCTAAGATATCTATCGGGGTTAACATATATCATTTGATAAATATGCATACAGGTAATTTGGTGCATATGAACTCCCTATTCTGGCGCAGTTGGTACCTTTAAAAAATAAGATATGCGGCAAATTATATATCTTAAAAATAACAATTGGCGCAAAAGGACTGCATCCTAAACAATTAGTTATGCCTTACTCTAGTTATCTTTAATATCCTTTCACTGAGTTGTCAAACGGAGGTAAACGGTTTTTATTCCTTCCAAAAAAAAAAAAGATCCTCATTTCAAACAAACAGTATATTTATGCATTACAATCAGAAAAAAAAATGGTAATATTACCTTACATTTTAATTGGAAGACTAAGCTTACCTGCACAAATTATAATTACTGTTTGTTCTGACTGCACTTTATTTTTATCAGACACGATTCCTTGAATGCCAACATATTTTAACAGTATTTTGTCGGTAGACCAATGCAGGGATTCAAGGAATAAACCAAGACGGGAGAGGGGACACTGTTCAACATTAATGCCATCTGCTATTGGAAAGTGTATTTGATAAACTTACCGGAGCAGTAAAAGTAAACATTCACAAGCCAAATAATACTGGATGTACATACACTTAAAGTAGCAGTACAACCATTCAAAATTGGTAATTGTAAACCATGTCCTTGTCCAAAATTTTGTTTGACTTGGAACAATAATTAAATATGAACACAAAGAACTTTCATATAGTTTCTAGTTTATTTTGGTCAAGGAATCTCTCTCTCTCTCTCTATCTCGCGCGCTAATCTTTCACCCCCTCCACACACACACACACACACACACACTTGTTAACATATACATTTGACAATTCACAAGCCAGCTTAAATTAATAATTCGTTTTGTTTACATGTTTCTTGTTAATAACCAGCTACAATGACTATAACTGTGGCATGAAAACATTACCAAAGGTTTTAACTGAGCATTCGTCTTGTTATGGGTTTAGGACAGCGTGAACAAGTACAACCTACACTAATTAGTTCAATGTAATGACTATATGTATACTCCCCATGCACACATCCCGTTCTCCTCAGAACTATTCTGTGTGTGTAAATTTTTTGACAGAGTTTAGGCTTATGGGAAATTGAACAACGGTTATGGTTACACTGCTGGTCTGGCTTTCCACAACATTTACATGCACATTCAGCCTCTGTAATAACTCGGGGAATTCTGTTTGGATCAATATTACGTACAAAGTACCATGGACATGTTGATCCTATAGAGACAGGTTCAAATCCGACATTATCTGCAGAATACACAACATTTTTTCTTTTTATGTAATCTCTACAGTTTTTCACTTCACCAATAGGTGTAAAAGTATTGTCTGGTACAATATGAGGTTGGATCCAAGTAGTTTCTGTTGATACATCTTCTATTGCTTTCATAAGATCTGGCAGTATACAAGGTTCTCGGCAGTCTGAATGAGAAAGCAGTCTGGTATTTTTGCAGTAGAGCATAAAAAACAAACATCTATAAAAAAAAAGAATAAAATTTTGAATTTATATGAAAACAGATGTTAAGTATGCGTCGATGAGTCCGGAAACTAACAACACCACGCTTGAAAATACATTCATAGATTTTATACAAATCACAGATTGGCAGTACTGTATTTGAAAGTTGCAAACTGGGCATTTGAAGGCCGTACTTGTCGATGTAGTTTGCCTGGCTACGTACATGTACTTCAATGAAATTTGGGAACGCCGACTATAAAAAAATTTACTCTTTCTTTTCAATTATAAAAGCAATAATTCAGTGGAGCTTCATAAAAGGTATTAAATCTGAATGAAACATAATGCTAATCCGCAAAGCGTTGTTCATATGTCAGTGCAATAACTTCATGCAAAAACAAATTGTTGACTAACCCTTTAACAGTGTGACAATCATTAAAATAAAGCCAATTTAGGGAATTTTAATGACTGACACCAGTCACCTGTTGTTTAAGACTGTATTTGCCTCTAGATGTCTTTTGGTGACTGTTTTAGTTTTGTAGCTATCACAATTACGATAGAACTCTTCTTAAGGGTGAAGTTTTAATGAAAGCCATTCAAGGGTTCTATAAGAGGAATTATGCTCGTTAGGTAAATGACACATGTTGAATAAAATTAAAATATATTTGTATGTATCCAAACAAATGACCCTGCAAGATATATGATAGAAGTTGTTTTCATTATATGGTAATGAATCTAATAATTGTTTATTTATTGCTTACGTCCAGTTGGAACTATTCATCCATATTCAGGATCAAAATAATGAGCGAGGTGAATATTTCTTGCTTTGTATTAAAACAACATTGTTACATGTAGATCCCAATGTATTAAAATTTTCCGTTTCAATGCCTGTCACCCAATTCAGATACTTTACCCTGATTGAGCAAAAACTCTTTTATTCCTAATTATTAAAAACTCTTTAGCTCGACAAGAAGTAGTTGAACCAATTACAAAACCCTAATTATGACGAATATGCCAATCACAACACCATCCCCTTGATCTCGTTGGTACTCTCTAAATTCGCCCATACAAACGACGAGCTCTGTTTGCATGCCAAAAGACTAACCGGGGGATATGGGGTTTCATCAAAATCAAATACTTCTTTGATTTTTTGAATAGGTTCAGGGGAATTTACAATGTATTTCATTCAAGACAGATAGGTCTCTGCCTATTGAAAGAAGAATCGGGGATACCGATGATTCTAACAAATAGTGATGTGTTTGGGTCATCTAATGAAAGATTTTGATTTTTGCTTCAAGAATAAGCCTTCAAAGGTAAAAACGAGAAGCATATCGGATCACTGTGTATTCAATAACTGCCTATCATCGGCAGCGAGTTGACACAAATGCATGTTGGCATCTCGATTTTTGACTTTTTATTTACAAATTGATTTATGACATGCGCATTTGATACAATAGGAGCATTGTATGCAATAAAAAAAAAAGCGTCTATGTGAGAAAAAATCAAGAAGAAGCAAATTTGGAGCGGATGCAGAACACACATTTGCGGAAAAAGAGATGCGAAAGATACCAAAGGGACATTCAAACTCATAAGTCGGAAATAAACTGACAATTCCATGGCTTAAAAAGATAAAGACAAGCAGACAAACAAGGTGCTCCCTCCGGAAGGGTAAGCAAATCCTGCTCCACATGTGGCACCCGTCGTGTTGCTCATGTTAGTAGAAAAAAGGTAATAAGTCTAATTCGGTAGGTCACATTCGGGGGAAAAGGGGACGGGATTGTAGTTATGGCATTTGGAGCATATCCGCTATCATCTGTTAGACGGATATTCCATAACGGTCAACCAACTCGTGATGGCGTCCGTAAAATTTACGAAGGGGTGATTTCAACTTCACCACTTGGAACTCTTGGTTTAATAGCTACCTTGTGAGCAACAATCCTCAAGCGGTCAATTTCTCCAAAATAGGAGCGGAAAAATCCAAATAAACAACTAGAAATAAATGAAGGGAACAATCAGTATGATAGTTTAGGAGAATGTTACAAAGACGAAAGCGAAAGAATGCAGTATAGATAAATTGAATATTTACAATGTAGGAAACTAATATTATAGAATGCCGAGAATACACAGAATTTGACGGTAATCACCTTCCGTAATTTTATAAGGTTTCAAAAAAAATTCTGATCATGATTAGAAATTGGTCATACCTTTCTAATGGAGTAATATTACGTCGAATAATTTTTTAATGTTTACTTATTTTGAGAGAAACTTTTGTTTCATATCTTATCGTTAAAGCTAAAAACATGCATTTTTCTGCTGTTTATGCGGGAATAAAAACTAACCGCATCAAACCCTTATATATCAAGTCTTGGGAAAATAACATTTTATAGGACAAACGATATAAAAGGTTTATCCTTTAATTAGTCTGATTAAGTTTATTTTTGCTTCTTTTCGATACTATTGGTCAATATTCACAATATCAAACTAATTAATTGTATACAAAACTAGTTAACAATGGGTCAAATACAAGTATTTAGTAATTCAAATTTTTATAGATCGCACGATAAACACTCTTTCAATTATGAAATATACATACTTATAAGTATTGTTAAATGATTAAGTACCTGTACATTTTAAAAGGAAGATAAATAATGGCGGAACAAATTTGACTTTATATTGTTTAATAGATATTACCTTTACGTGCTTAAATAATTGTAATAGGAAATAAACATGCTTTATGATCTTTTATATCACAGTTAATTCCTTATAAAATTATGATATGAATATCGTTTTATTTTTCCATAGTTTATTTTTTTTTGAGGTATTATTTGTTGTTTTACCACTTCTTCTCCTTTGAATATACAATAAACCATCAAGAAGGCTGATGATTATTTATTGTTGCATGCGTGGCCTATTCGAAGTAAAAATTAATCATACATTTGACCAAATAATATTCAGCTCTGTGAAGTGTGTTCGTTTATTTATTTTTTTAACCAATATCTTTCTTGTTTATTTGCTATTAAGACTTTAAATTGTCTAGGAAAAAACTATTCAAAATGTCAAAATAGCCATTAGCAATATCAGTATCAGTTCCTTATCCATAAAGATATTTTGCTACATAGTGTCTTAATCAAATATGTTGATATGAGAAACATCGTTTCAAGGAAGGCTGCTTCTGATTATAGTTTATCGTTTCGAATAGATAATGTGTAAAACTCGGAAAGGGGTGGGGGTCATACTTTAATCTTTTTGTGGTCGGGGTGAACACTGAGATGAACACTTATACATCAAGTACTCCACCCTTTTCGTTAGTTTTGAATATAACAAAATACACACTCATACCCTTTCGTATTTACAAACAATAGACCAATTATGGTATTGATAGAAAATGTATTAGATTTAATATATGATGCATTTATGACTGGTTTTAGTCACATCTTTAATAAAAACCGACATCTGATTCAGTTTCAGATATCTATGATATATAATCGGCAACTAACCTTACCATCTATTTAATCTGAATTCTTAATTTCTCGTCCTTATCAGACATTACTGTAGGTATCTTGGATTAGTGCCTTATTCAAAACGGCTCATCTCTACCAGTCTGTATTTAAAAACGAAAAGTTTGTTTTGAGTAAATTAAATGTTCACACCAAACGTCGCGTACTGTAGTCCTGTTTACAATTAGTTTCATGTAATGAACACTGGTTTCACATTAAATTTGTTCTCATCTGTACATCTGTTTTAATTACCTGTACATGAGGATTGTTCACGTCCAAGAATCGTTTGAATCCATTGAAATTGAAGGGCCGGGGGATTAAAATTTGGAGTTTAAAAAATGTCCCCGTATGTTATTGAAAAAAAATGTTTGTTTTATTAAAGTAATAAACAAGATTTGTCCCCAGAAAATGAAAGGTCGGTACCTTGAGAAAATCGTTCTATTGATTTGGAGAACTTTGAGATTCTAAAGATGCTCAACCACCGGGGCAAATACCTCATGCATGTTCAGGATGAGAACAAATTCATTATAAATACAATACGTAATTCCTGTAATAAAGACCGTCCGGGATGAAGATCGGGGAAATTTGGACTGCCATAATGGCATTGGGAAAAGAGAGTATATTGGATAGGGACATAAATTTTGCCTTTCAACAGGCCACCTACGGACCCCTCAAAGAGTTGTTTAAAGGGTTCATAAAATGCAGAGAGCGTGGCACGAGGCATCGGATTTAATGTCCCGATTCTGACCGGACGTGGCTGAGAACTTGTAAATCCCGCACAGCCAAACAGACGCCACATTTTGGTAAGGGTTTTACTGCCGATCGGAAGAAGACCTAAGTTACCATACCTCTATTCATCAGTCACCCTTGGGGTGATTTTGGAAATTAATATTCTGGACTGGTAATAACTGCAAAAAAATAACCTTAGTCCTAAACAGGATAAAAATGAATGTTTTTTTTTTTTTTTTATTGTAGGACTTTGCAAGAAATAATTGTGTACCAAACGTGAAAATATATTCTGTTACGCCGTTCCTCAATTTATGTAGTTCGTTTGATAATATTCTTAATCTGTTTATGTGTTCCAGTTTAGGAGGATTATTCATCTTTAACCTGATAAGAACATTAAAACATCGTATCATCGCTACCTTTCCCTTTCTCACACGTATCCGTTACAGGAAAACTGCAAGGTCATTACGATCACGAGGAATATTTCGTAGAGACGTCATCTTGGACACAATTTGTGGCTAACCACAGAGTGAGTTAATTATATAACATTGTATTTGAAGCCTTCAAATTGCTCTTTATATATTTGAACCTTTTCACCGTGAAATACTGGAAATTTAACCGTTCTTGAAAGTACAACATTTTCTCGCATTCAACGGACTGTGCTATCAATTATATTTGACATTTCGTTCATCTTAACATTTATTCTACACATTGTAAATTTGTATTTTATTTTGTATTTCAGCTTTTTACCATTTGTTAGATTGGTTTGAGAATAAATTGTCAGCACCTGATAGTCTTATTGCTTGAGCCCAATCGTGGTTATACTTAATGGTCAGGCCATTACAGTAAAAAGTCTACAACTTGCCTGTTGTGTCTCACAGATACCGTCACTCCACGTCAGTTCTACAGCTACAACCTGCCTGCAAGAACGCGTCATCCCTTGACGTACAGTAAATTGACGACAACCTGTCTTTACATATCCAGACAAGGAACGACAACGTAGCAACGTACGTACTGTTACACTGACAGTGTCATTGCGCAACACAACTTGTGTGTACCAGGCAGCAAACCAACAACGTTGAGCCATTATGGATCCCAGTCACGTGGAACAGCAAGACGAGGTTCAGCCCCAGAGGAGATGTCCCTGAAGAACTATTAGAAAATCCGTCTAAAACCACACTTTCAGATGAAAATCCGAGACTAGGCGAGTACGTGACCTCACTGAAAAAGGTAAAGGAGCTTTCACAGAAAAACGTGACAAGTTCTGTCAGGAACTAGAGGCCCTTTGGTCAGATATAGAATCCCAGTTATTGGAAATCACCACACCTCCCAATGAACTCCAGCAACTCTTAACAGCCCAGGACAAACTTGTAAAAGCCTGTACGAATTATCGTAGGCTCACAGATGAATACCTGGACTTTCTGAAAAGGACCAGAACATTGGACAGTCAAAAGACATAGACGCATGTAATCTCATGTTAGATATTCGTCTGTCAAAAGTGGAACTGGCCATGGAAACATTGCACGAACATCGCCTCGCCCTCACAAAGGCTAAATCTACTAAAACAAAGACCTCAAAGGGTAAGAAAACCTCACATAGCGGTAGCTCTAACGTGTCTGACATGTCAAGCCTAGCACGGAGGAAGCGTGCCAAAGCAGAGGCCGCTAAATCAAAAATAGCCTTTGTCGAACAACATGCACTTATCCTACAACAGGAGGCAATGTTAGAGGAACAAGCCCTGTTCAGACAAACTGAAATGGAACAGGAAGCAGCACGCAAAAAGGCTGAAATGGAACAGGAAGCCGCACGCAAAAAGGCTGAAATGGAACAGGAAGCAGCACGCAAAAAGGCTGAAATGGAGCAAGAAGCCGCACGTAAAAAGGCTGAAATGAAGCAAGAAGCCGCACGTAAAAAGGCTATAATTGAACAGGAAGCCACACGTAAAAAGGCTGAAATGGAACAAGAAGCCGCTCGTACAAAGGCTGAAATGGAACATGAGGCAGAGCAAGAGGCCATACACAGAAAAGTGCAACTAGAACAAGAGGCCATACGCAGGAAGGCTCAAATGCAACAGGAGGCCGCACGTGTTAGCCGGGAAAAAGCCGAGCTGAAAGCCAAGTTAAACCTTCTCGAAGCACGAAGAGAAGCTGCAGCCGCAGAAGCCGAGGCTCGTATCCTAGAATATGACGACAGCCAAGCGTTGGACGATCTTCCTAATGAAACGGAAGATCCGCTCCAACGTGTGCGAGATTTCATCAACAAACATCCTGTACCAACTGCCGTACAGGAAGTGACAGGACCTCTAAAGATAAAACAAATTCCTGTGAAATTGAGCTAAGTCATGAAGCACCAGCGTTTGTGCCATCTGTGGCACTGAATTTGCCATCACAAACACCAGAAGTCTTGCCTACACATGCTAAGTCACCAGAAGTTAATGTATTCCCAGATCTGGGAACAATAACTGGCATAGGAAAACAGGGCGTTTCAGAAGAGATCCCTGTTGCATACCAAAAACAAGGCGTTATAGAAGAGATCCCTGTTTCACACCAAAAACAAGGCGTTATAGAAGAGACCCCTGTTGCACACCTGCAACAAATCAATCCTACGTTAGAGATAACCAGATTTCTCCTACGCAAGGACCTGCTGTTCTCCCGGCTAACAAGCTTTAACGACCAGGCAGAATCCTTTCATACATGGAAAGCCAGTTTTAAAAACGTCATAGATGAATTACAAGTTTCGGACTCGGAACAGATAGACCTACTTATTAAATGGCTTGGACCAGAGTCTGCCAAACATGCCATGAGTATAAGGGCATCAAATGCCAACAACCCAACAAGGGGCCTACACAGACTATGGGAGAGACTGGACGACCGATATGGTGCTCCAATAATGTTGGAGGCGTCTCTCGTCAACAAACTTGCCAACTTTCCAACACTGACAAATAAAGACAACTCACTCCTGTACGATTTGTCAGATATTATCTCAGAAATAGAGTATCACAAGGAAAACCCCAAGCTGGGATGTTTGCTAGCTTATTTCGACTCTTCGTCCGGGATAAATCCTATTGTAGAAAAACTGCCATACGGACTCCAAGAAAAGTGGATAACAAGGGCTTCAAGATACAAGTCTAAACACGAAGTTGCCTTTCCACCTTTCACAGAATTCTCTGCCTTCATCAGGGAAATTAGCAAAATAAAGAACGATCCTGGTTTCATCTTTGGGTCAAAAGTCACACCAAATACAAAAGGTGCTGCGCTAAAGTTCACACCTCAGACCTACTCTAAAGTCAACGTCCATAAGACCGATGTTGAACAGCAAACTGGAGACAGCAGTCAACAACAAGATCTGTGTATCCTACACAAGACAAAGCATCCCTTGAATGAATGCCGAGCGTTCCGAGCCAAATCAATCGAGGAACGCAAAGAACTGTTAAGACAGAACAATGTGTGCTACAAGTGTTGTGAGTCAACCACACACAGAAGTCGGGACTGCAACGCAAGTATAAGTTGTAATGAGTGTGGAAGTCAACGACATACCACTGCACTTCACATCACTAGACCACAGCAACCTGCAAGTTCTCAGTCTAGCTCGCCCAGACAAGCCTACGGCGGGGAGCCAACAGAATCGGCTGAAATCAAGTTAACCTCTGTGAGTTCAACCTGCACAGAGATCCACAAAGATCCTAAGAGTGAGAAATCTTGTGCCAAGATATTACCTGTGGATGTGTACCACAAGGACAGGACAGACAAAATTATCCGGATGTACGCCATCATTGACGACCAAAGCAACCGGTCTCTTGCCTCGCCTGAATTCTTCAGTCTGTTCAACGTTCGGGAAAAACCTGAAAACTACTCTCTTACAACATGCTCCGGCAGAGTAGCTACTTCCGGGAAAAGAGGAAAGGATTTCGTCTTAAAATCTGTACATGGTGACGTACAATTTGATCTGCCTACATTAATTGAATGTAATGATATTCCCAATAATCGAGACGAAATTCCTACTCCTGAAGTCGCAATGCATCATCCTCATCTAAAAAACTCATAGGAAGCATTCCAACAATAGAGGAACGTTGCCAAATTCTACTCTTAATTGGAAGAGACCTTATAGAGGCACATCACGTCCTTGAACAACGCCTAGGACCATCCAGAACTCCATTTGCCCAAAAATTGAAACTTGGTTGGGTCATAATTGGAAATACATACATTGACAAGCAAACTGTTACGCTTGAAGTCAACACAAAGATAACTAACGTTTCAATCACGAAACCAGAACAACTTCTCAACGCCTCAAGACCGGAAATATCCGTCAAGAACGAAAATCCAATCGTTGGTGAAGAAAACTACCAAAACTTAAATTCAGATGTAAAGGTTGCAAAAATGCACTCCATACAATTCCTTGAGTGTACTGGATCTAGTGCCAAAGCTGGTAAACTCAAGAATTTCTCTAAAGGGACAGCACTCGTGTCACTAAAAGCAGAATCTGTGACTTCTATAGAAAATTCTACGGATAAAGAAAATTTCATTCCGAAATCAACACGACCTGAAGTTCATGGAGAGGCAATCAGTCGCATTCACAAATCTATTCCGAAAGAAGAACCGATTGCCAATTTCAATCTGCCTGTGAACAATCAACATCTACTCCGAGTAGGAAGCAATATCGCCAAGTCTAACTTGGATATTAGTGAAAAGGAACCAGTGGTCTTATCTGGACACCATCACAAAGCAACACCCTTTGTTGGACATTATTACGACGGAATCAAACATCGAGGACGCCACTTCAAAGATAGAACAACAAGATCAGCAGGATGGAACGTTAGAACGAAACACTTAATTTCATCTGATACTCAAAAAGATGTGACATTTCGCCAAACCGGAAGAGGACCAAGTTTTAGCTCTCGTCATACCCACCGGAGGACCACCTTCAACTGTCGTCGCCGTCTAACAACGTTGGAGAAACACAACACCAACTTTGGAAGATTCTACAGATCACAGAGATCTCTTTGGAGAGATCCTTCTTCTTAGGACAAGAAACCCAGTTTCCCGTGGAATTAATCTATTCTGGAGACTTTATATTGAAAAGTCGTAAGTTGAGACCTGATATTTCTCACACTTCCAATAGTGGACATTACTCTTGTACATAATCAATTTATGTTTGGATTTATTTATTATCATATATTCATATGCGATTTAGTTGTGGAATAGTGATATCAGACATCAGACGGGGAGTATTCTGTTACGCCGTTCCTCAATTTATGTAGTTCGTTTGATAATATTCTTAATCTGTTTATGTGTTCCAGTTTAGGAGGATTATTCATCTTTAACCTGATAAGAACATTAAAACATCGTATCATCGCTACCTTTCCCTTTCTCACACGTATCCGTTACAGGAAAACTGCAAGGTCATTACGATCACGAGGAATATTCCGTAGAGAGGTCATCTTTTTGTGGCTAACCACAGAGTGAGTTAATTATAAAACATTGTATTTGAAGCCTTCAAATTGCTCTTTATCTATTTGAACCTTTTCACCGTGAAATACTGGAAATTTAATCGTTCTTGAAAGTACAACATTTTCTCGCATTCAACGGACTGTGCTATCAATTATATTTGACATTTCGTTCATCTTAACATTTATTCTACACATTGTAAATTTGTATTTTACTTTGTATTTCAGCTTTTTACCATTTGTTAGATTGGTTTGAGAATAAATTGTCAGCACCTGATAGTCTTATTGCTTGAACCCAATCGTGGTTATACTTAGTGGTCAGGCCATTACATGAATACTAAACTCCAATTTAACGAGAGGTATCAAGTGTTGCACGACAGGTAGCTTATTATCCTGCACTATATGTGGTGTCGATCTATTTTATTTAGGAAATTATATTTTTTTCATTTGGCCTGTCTGCCTATATATCGGTTGAAATTGAGTTATTTCTCTTTTGTTCTGACGATGTTTGGCTTTCAATTTGATTGCTTACACATATTATTACAACATGAAATTTTTAGTACGATTAAAATCAGCGAAGGAGTATATGTCAAACAGACTCAACCCCACTAATATATTAAAACCAAACCATGTAACTTACTGTTTTCAATAATAGACATGACTTTGTCCATACCACATAACAATAATGACTACTTACTCTAAAATAAAAGTCCTTTATTAAGTCAGAAATTTGATAGAAATGTTAGTGTGTTGTGTTATTTTATATGTTTTCCTTTGACATTTGGCATCTGTTTTTTTATTTAACATAATGGTTTAGTATATAATAAAGAGTCAAATGATATCAAAGGGATAATACAAAATCATAAGTCAAAGAAAAACAGAAAGAAAATACCATTGCCACAAAGAAAAACGATGAAATGACAAACAAAACACTACACAAAAAGTTAAGATTTAGAAACACGAACCAAATCAAAAACCGTGACTGATCTCATGTGTTCCGAAAGGGTAAGCAGATTCTGGTCTACTAGCGGTTACCGTCGCGTTTGTTTCCCATTGAAGTTACAATTATGCGATATGTCGCTTTCGGTAATGCTACAATCAATGAAAAAGGACTGTATTTGAGATTGTGGCTAGAAGATAATTGCAATATATCTGTGGTCATCTGTTTCGGTCAACCAAATCATGATGGCGTCCGTAAAGTTTTTCTAAAGGGTTATATCTGTTGCATAAGCAGTCTCACGGTAAGATTGATCGAGTTTATTTTGACAGTTATTGATTGGCAAGTATAATTAAAAAAAGAATTGGAGTAAACCGCAATGAGTCAACACCCATACGACAATAATAAAATAATCACATCACACACAAAAAGTAAACTACATCGGGGGCAACATACAGTCTAAAACAATAGACAAGTATCTCTACAATATATCAAGCTCTGTATGTGTATTTTTATCCTTTGAAACATCGACAACAAAAAGGACAGATTAAGTAATTTCCAAAAAGAAAAAATAATTTGAAGACTTAAATAATATGCAAAAAAAAAAAAAAAAAAACAAGAAAAAAAACGAAAATATAGTAATAAAGTGACCATCACAAAGTCGTCAAGATAAAGAGTTAATAATACAACTTTGTTTAAGCCGTACGGTAACCTATAGTTGTTAACTTCTATGTCATTTTGGTCTCTGGTGGAGAGTTGTCTCATTAGCAATTATACCACATCTTATTTTTATACCGGGTTGAGAATATTAAGATGAAGCATATCTTTTTAGATGTCATTGGTGTGGGAACTGGCTGTTGTCCCTCAATCTTAAAATACAAGTTCAAAGTTTACATGATTTTATTCAGTTTGTGAATTAATCGGCGGCCTTTACACATCAATAATTTCTAGAAGAAAACGTTTTAATCCTATTATAAACGATACCTATTAGATTTTAGGTGAAAATCTGAATCTAATGAATGATTTTTGTAATTGATTGTGCGATGTTGCTCTGTCTTTAAATTGGATTCCATGTAATTATTTTGACAAAAATATGTTTGTTTATCACTTCAGAACTAGTATAATTTCTATATGTGTACACGTTATGTAAACCAATCTATAAATACATTTAGAAAAAAAAAAAAAAACACCAGATAAACCTATGGCAAAAATGAAAGAAGTTAAGACAATAAAACACAATCACTACAACACTATATAGAAAACAAGATTGGGCAACACGAAAAAAAAAACTAAAGAAAAATTCCAAAACGGGAGTCACGCAAATGCTCAAAAAGGGTCAGCAATTCATTCTCTATTTTAACACCCGTCGTTTTAATCCTGTTATAATCACTTAGGTGGACGCTATTCGATGATGAGGTATATAATACATATATTTTCCATACATTGTTGCTTTTTGAATGTTGCTGAATAGAAATAGAGTTCACATGTTGAAAGTTTGAAATCATTTCTCTTTGTCATAAAAGTTAGTTCTTAAAACCTACCCTCAATGTCAATTTCTATATTTTAGTCAAAACATATGAAGCAGACTGATCTGTATCTATGGTTTCCTTTATTTTCATGATAAACGGGATGGATACGATCAACATAGTCGCCAAAATGAAATAACTCAATGGACAGGCGCTTGAAGTTGAAGATATCGGAAAAGTCAGTGATTATCCTGTATGCTTTGCTCAAGTCACGTTGTCACGTTTTGCCATATTTCGCAACACAACCTTCAAGCAAGCCATAACAAATCAAAACGTTACAACGGCCCTTTTCCTAAACAACACCGACTTGGAGTTTCGTGCTGAAAAAAGCCATAAAGATCGTTACATCTTTTCATTTCTCTAACTCTTACACGATTTATCCTTTTTCTGACCCGTTGGTTAATTTTGATTTAATCAACGTGCGGTTTGTTTGATTAACAAATAATTCATGGCAGTCGTAGATCAGTTTTCATTTGACCATGTCTTGGGCATTGATATTCGATTATCTTATCCCGAGCGAAAGCGATGGTAAAATATGATTATAAATGCCCAACCTATGGTTAAATGAAAACAAATCTACGGCTGCCATACATTATTTCCATTCTAATAGGAAAAACTCTGTAATTTTGTCAACCATGAAAGCCCTATCTATACACACGATGTTGTTTTCGATGTTCCGTTATACCCTACATATAGTAATATTAATGATATAATATTATTCAATAATAAATGAAACAAAATCACATTCTTCAATTCAATTTGTTCTTTTTGTGTTATTTTATTACATTCTGAGGCGTACAAGAAACCTTAAAAAGCGCGGTGTTTATATTTGACGACGGAAGCATAAATATGACGTCACCTTGTTTAGTTGCCAAAGACGATAACATTATTTCGCGGAATTTTACAAAAATTTAGTTTACCTGGTCGTATAAATATCTTTTAAGTTGGGAGTAACGTGGAATAGCCAATTTGTGTATATATGCGTCTGCGCTAAAAGTAGATATACTGTGATTATAATGGTTGACAATGTATAGGTCGTCATATAAGAAACTCAGTTCTTCATTGGTCAAAATTCGATTATGGCGTTAAATTTTCTTGCCTTTCTCTGGATTTCCTATTGTGACGTCATGAAAAAAGGTGACCATGCCTGGTGATGTCAAATAGAAAGAATACATCTTTTTGCAGATCATTCGAAAAGGATTGAGTCTGTCTGCATATAGTTAAAAAAATCCACTCTCGACAGTTAAATCTTAAATATCTAAAACACTCGGCGAGCCTCGCATTTTAAATTTGAAAATTTAACTGTCGAGAGTGGATAAATATCGTATCACACTTGATACTGTGGTAGAATCTGTATTTATCAATTTCAATCGGCTGAAATTGATGTCGAGGTCATATTTATATGATGGTAATTTTGATGGAGTTATGATAATTTACGGTATAAGAAAAAATAAGCGTATCACCCATTTTTTCTTAAAATGTCCTGTTTCAAGTCAGGAATATGGCAGTTGTTATCAAATAGTCCGTTTCTATGTATGTTGCGTCTGTTTTTGTTGCAGTTCGGTGTTTCTGTTGTTCCATTGTTTTCCTTTTATAGTTGATGTGTTTCCCTCGGTTTTGGTTTGTGACCCGCATTTGTTTTCGCTTAATCGCCTTTCAATTATTTCAAAATGTTGTTGCCATTAACAACATAGAAAGAATGTTTCGTGATTTTATACTATGAACTGAAACCATGCGTTGCAACATTCAGAATTTTAATCGATAGCGATCTTTACTCCAAAAGATTAAAAAATTGTCATATAAACATAGATCAAAGATGAATAGGAAAAAGGAAGTTTAAAGGTAAAATTATTTTGCACCTTAAGAGCATCACTATTTCTGATGAAAAATTAAATTGAAATGGAATAGAATAATAGAGAAAATGGTATACATAAGTTTTGTAATAGCTTTAAATTAGAAAAAATATATAGATGTTTTTAAAATTACCGAAATGGACTGTTGTGATGTTACACTATTGTTTCAGAAAAAGGGTGAAGGTTTGGTACCATTAAAACGTTTAAACCCGCTATATTTGTTTGCACCTGTCCTAAGTCAGGAATCTGATGTTCAGTAGTTGTCGTTTGTTGATGTGGTTCATAAGTGTTTCTCGTTTCTCGTTTTTATATAGATTAGACCGTTGGTTTTCCCGTTTGAATGGTTTTACACTAGTAATTTTTGGGGCCCTTTATAGCTTACTGTTCGGTGTGAGCCTAGGCTCCGTGTTAAAGACCGTACTTTGACCTATAATGGTTTACATTTATAAATTTTGTCTTGGATGGAGAGTTGTCTCATTGGCACTCATACCACATCTTCTTATATCTATGTTCTATAAAAAACACTTTGTGAAATGTTGTTCAAATATATATGTGCTTAATTTATATGTAATTGTTACATGTGCTAATTGTTGTTCTTTATTTTTAAATCTAATCATATGTCATTGTTTCTTTACCTGATTATTGAGGGATAAATCCATTTGTGCCAAAAATGCGTCCTGTTGTGCCACAACTCATTTGCGCAAATAATTCGTATGCGCTTCTAGGTTTTACAATCCATAACATCATTTGAGTCAAAAATTAAGTATACGTTGATGTCATTTCGAAGTTAAAAATATTTTATTTCAATTTTCACTTTCGCTAGAATCCCAACAGAAAAGTTTCAAAGAATCTTCAAAATCATGCAACAATTACAATCATACCATTAAAGAAAACGAAGTTGCCAATACAATTTTGAAATACTTTTTCTCAAATAGTTTTTATTTTTTTGTCTAACTTTGAAACAGCTTTCTTTCAATCAAAACAGTAATGCAGTTGTACAACACCACCTTATAAAAGTCAACTCTTCTGTATGCTACAATACTCCAATTTATTCCACAAAGTATTTGCTAAAGATATCTATGATATCTATCGGGGTTAACATAGATTATTTGATAACATTGAGAATGGAAATAGGCAATATGTCAAAGAGACAACAATCCGACCAAAGAGCAGACAACAGCCGAAGGCCACCAATGGGTCTTCAACGCAGCGAGAAAATCCCGCACCCGGAGGTGGTCCTTAGCTGGCCCCTAAATAAAATTGTGTACTAGTTCAGTGAAAATGGACGTCACACTAAACTCCAAAACATATAAATGAACTAAAATTAAAAAACATACAAGACTAACAAAGGCAAGAGACTCCTGACTTGGGACAGGCGCCAAAATGCGGCGGGGTTAAACATGTTTTGTGAGATCTCAACCCTCCCCCTATACCTCTAGCCAATGTAGAATAAAGAAACACATAGCAATACGCACAGCAAAACTCAGTTTAAAAGAAGTCCAAGTCCGATGTCAGAATAGGTAACAAAAGAAACTAAGCAAAATGACAATGATACATACATTAACAAAGGACTACTAGCAGTTACTGACATGCCAGCTCCAGGCCTCAATTAAACTGATTGAAAGATTATGTCTTCATCATATGAAAACCAAGTACAATCCTTCCCGTTAGGGGTTTAGTATCATACAATCATAAAATATATGAGAAGAACATAACCCGTATCAGATAAATATACATACAGGTAATTTGGTGCAAATGAACTCCCTATTCTGGCGCAATTGATACCGTAAAAAATAAGATATGTCGCAAATTATTTATCTTAAAAATAACAATTGGCGCAAAAGGACTGCGTCCTTAACAATTATTTAAATAAATAGTTATTCCTTACTCTAGTTATCTTTAACATGCTTGCACTTAGCTGCTAAACGGAGCTAAACGGTTTTTATTCCTTCCAAAAAAAAAAAATCCTCATTTCAAACAAATAGAAAAAATTATTTATGCTTTTGTAATGTTACAAACAGAAAAAATAGTAATATTACCTTACATTTTAATTGGAAGACTAAGCTTACCTGCACAAATTATAATTACTCTATGTTCTGACTTCACTTGATTTTTTGTAGACACTATTCCTTGAATGCCAACATATTTTAACTGTATTTTGTCTGTAGATCAATGCAGGCATTCAAGGAACAAACCCAGACAGGATAGGGGGACACTGTTCAACATTGATGTCATCTGCTATTGAAATGTGTATAAACTTACCGGAGCAGTAAAAGTAAACATTTACAAGCCAAATAATACTGGATGTACATACACTTAAAGTAGCAATGTACCAATCCAACCATTCCAAATTGGTAACTGTAATGTCCGTGTCCAAAATTTTGTTTGACTTTGAACAATAACTTACTATGAACACAAAAGAACTTTCATATAGTTTCCAGTTTATTTTAGTCAAGCAATCTCTCTCTATATCTCGCGCTCTAATCTTTCACACAGACACACACTTGCAAGAATATGCAATCGACATTTCACAAACCAGCTGAAATTAATAATTATTTTTGTTTACATGTTTCTTGTTTATAACCAGCTAAAATTACTATAACTGTGACATGAAAACATTACCAAAGGTTTTAACTGCTCATTTGTCTTGTTATTGGTTTGGGACAGCGTGAACAAGTACAACCTACACTAATTGGTTCAATATACTGACTATATGTATACTCTCCATTTACACATCCCGTTCTCCTCAGAACTTTTCTGTATGTGTAAATGTTTTGACAGAGTTTAGGCTTATGGGAAATTGAACAACGGTTATGGTTGCATTGATGGTCTGGCTTTCCACTACATTTACATGCACATTCAGCCTCTGTAATAACTCGAGGAATTCTATTTGGATCAATATTACGTACAAAGTACCATGGACATGTTGATCCTATAGAGAGAGGTTCAAATCCGACATTATTAGCAGAATACACAACATTGTTTCTTCTGATGTTTTCACTTCACCAATAGGTTCATAGGTAATATTTTTCGTTGCTGTGAAAGTATTGTCTGGTACAGTATAAGATATGATCCAAGTAGTTTCTGTGGATACATCTTCTATTGCTTTCATAAGATCTGGCAGTATACAAGGTTCTCGACAGTCTGAATGAGAAGCAGTCTGGTAGCTTTGCAGGTGTGAAATAAAAACAAAAATCTATAAAAAAAAAAAATAAAAATAAAATTTTGAATGAATATGAAAACAGATGTTAAGAATGCGTCGATGAGTACGGAACCTAATAACATCACGCTTGAAAATACATTTATAGATTTTATACAAATCACAGATTGGTAGTACTGTATTTGAAAGTTGCATACTGGGAATTTGAAGGCCATACTTGTCGTTGTCGTTTGCCTGGCTACGTACATGTACTTCAATGAATTTTGGGAACGCCGACTATGAAATATTCACTCTTTCTTTTCAGTTATAAAAGCAATAATTCAGTGGAGCTTCAAAAGAGGTATTAAATCTGAATGAAACATAATGCTAATCCGCAAAGTGTTGTTCATATGTCATTGCAATAACTTCATGCCAAAACAAATTGTTGACTAACCCTTTAAAAGTGTGACAATTATTATAATAAAGCCAATTTAGGGATTTTTAATGACTGACACCAGTCTCCTGTTGTTTAAGACTGTATTTGCCTCTAGATGTCTTTTGTGACTGTTTTAGTTTGGTAGCTATCACAATGACGATAGTACTCTTTCTTTAGGGTGAAGTTTTTATGAAAGCCATTCAAGGGTTCTTTAAGAGGAATTATGCTCGTTAGGTAAATGACACATGTTGAATAAAATTAAAATATATTTGTATGTATCCAAACAAATGACCCTGAAAGATATTTGATAGAAGTTGTTTTCATTATATGGTAATGAATCTAATGATTGTTTATTTATTGCTAACGTCCAATTGGAACTATTCATCCATATTCAGGATCAAAATAATAAGCGAGGTGAATATTTCTTGCTTTGCATTAAAACAACATTGTTACATGCAGATCCCAATGTATTAAAATGTTCCCTTCAAATGCCTGTCACCCAATTCAGATACATTACTCTGATTGAGCAAAATACTCTTTCCTTATATTCTTAATCATTAAAAACTCTTTAGCTCGACAAGAAGTAGTTGAACCAATTACACAACCCTAATTATTACGAGTATGCCAATCACAACACTATCACATTGATCTCGTTGGTACTCTTTAAATTCCCCCTTACAAAAGACTAACCGGGGAATATGGGGTTTCATCAAAATCAAATACTTCTGTGATTTTTTTAATAAGTTCAGGGGAATTTACAATGAATTTCATTCAAGACAGATAGATCTCTGCCTATTGAAAGAAGAATCGGGGATACCGATGATTCTAACAAATATTAATGTGTTTGGGTCATCTAATGAAAGATTTTAATTTTTTGCTTCCTAGAATAAGCCTTCAAAGGTAAAAACGAGAAGCATATCGGATCACTGTGTATTCAATAACTCCCTATCATCGGCAGCGAGTTGACACAACTGCATGTTGGCATCTCGATTTTTGACTTTTTATTTACAAATTGATTTATCACATGTGCGTTTGAAACAATCGGAGCATTGTATGCAATAAAAAAGCGTCTATGTGAGAAACAAATCAAGAAGAAACAAATTTTGAGCGGATGCAGACCACACATTTGCGGAAAAAGAGAGGCGAAAGAAACCAAAGGGACATTCAAACTCATAAGTCGAAAATAAACTGACAACGCCATGGCTAAAAATGAAAAAGACAAACAGACAAACAAAGTGCTCCGGAATGGTAAGCAGATCCTGCTACACATGTGGCACCCGTCATGTTGCTCATGTTAGTACAAACCAGGTAATAAGTCTAATTCGGTAGGTCACATTCGGTGGAAAGGGGACTGGATTGTAGTTACGACATTTGGAACATATCCGCTATCATTTGTGAGACGTATATTCCATAACGGTCAACCAACTCGTGATGGCGTCCGTAAAATTTACGAAGAGATGATTTCAACTTCACCACTTTGAATTTTTGGTTTAATAGTTTCCTTGTGAGCAGTAACCCTCAAGCGGAAAATTTCTCCAAAAAAGGAGCGGTAAAATCCAAAGAACTAGGAATCAAATTGGTGTGGCATGATGCACGAATTGTTAGGTACACTTTAAATGCATCAAAATGTAAAATGATACTGGCATGTCAGTAACTGCTAGTAGTCCTTTGTTCATTTATGTATCATTGTCATTTTGCTTAGTTTCTTTTGTTGCCTATTCTGACATCGGACTCGGACTTCTTTTAAACTGAGTTTTACTGTGCGTATTGCTATGTGTTTCTTTATTCTACATTGGCTAGAGATATAGGGGGAGGGTTGAGATCTCACAAAACTTGTTTAACCCCGCCGCATTTTAGCGCCTGTCCCAAGTCGGGAGCCTCTGGCCTTTGTTAGTCTAGTATGTTTTTTAATTTTAGTTCATTTATATGTTTTGGAGTTTAGTGTGACGTCAATTTTCACTGAACTAGCACACAATTTTAGTTAGGGGCCAGCTGAGGACCACCTCCGGGTGCGGGATTTTCTCGCTGCATTGAAGACCCATTGGTGGCTTTCGGCTGTTGTCTGCTCTTTGGTCGGTTTGTTGTCTCTTTGACATATTCCCCATTTCCATCCTTAATTTTATGAGAGAGAAAAAATCCCAAAAGAACATGAAACAGATTTGCCAACGAAAAGGGAAATAAGCAACTAGAAATAAATGAAGGGAACAATCAGTATGATAGTTAGGAGAATGTTACAA